>OMNW01014848.1:14495-25581 GCA_900303245.1 Selene dorsalis
GTCATGAAACCTAGCGCCCGAATCAATCAATCCGTCAGCATGCTTGCACCTCTCTCTGTGTGTTTGAATGTGCTAGTGTGTGTGTGTGTGTGTGTGTGTGTGTGTGCTTGAGTACGGGGGTTCGCCCATTTGCTCTCACAGGTCGGCAATGTGAGGAGGAGGAGGAGAGTCAGGGAGACCCTAAATGCATGGTCTTCCACATTCATCAATTACCGATACCCAGGAAGGTTGTGCCTGTCACGAGGAGCAGATGGTGTCTGTGCATGTGTGTGTATGTGCATGTAACCTGTAAAATACTGTATGTGTGTGTGTTTGAGAAAGAGAGCAAGAATGACTGGGTGAAGGTGTTTGTACGTATGTGAGAGATAGAGCAAGGTGATGACAGAGACAGAGATAGAAATGTTTCAGATAGAGATGTACAGATGTGTGAAGGAGATACGTACAGGTGTGTTACACAAGGAGAAGCATGGCTGGGGGGGGTTGGTTGGTGGATGGGTGATGTACTTGGCCGACTCACTGCGCTCGTGAGGACTGCAGGATAAATAATCAATCTATACCTGCCTCAGAGAGAGAGAGAGGGAGAGAGAGAGAGAGAGAGGAACAATCAGACAAGATTAGTGGAGGAAGATCATGTCAGCCAGGAGCCTTGCTGGCTTCTCTGCAGACACTGTTTGTCTGTGTCCTCCTTTCCCTACTGCACATCACTACTAAATCAAATAAAATAACTTTCCTGTGGTTATGCATAAGCAAATTAGAGTTTATTTGACTACAAAAATCAACAAAATGAGCACTTTTATTATTGCTGCCTTTGGGGGGAATTTCTACATCTTAAAAAACCTGGACATTGGTCACAATTGGAGAAATCTTCTCTTATCCACTATATACATATATTCCAAAATACTTACATCCCCTAGGGTGCAAAGGAAGTGAAGTGGAAGCACAGAACCTTTTCTAAACAAATGGACAGCTAATGTATGAAGCTTGTTGAATGGCCGGTTAGAGATATAGAGATAGGAAAAAGAAAAAAGAAACAGAAAACAATGGGCTGTCTTTAAGCCACCGATTTCTTTTTACACTCTAGGAGAGAATTCAGAGATCAGCTCAGACAAAACAGCCCCAAAATCCGATTTTCTTCCCCCAAACTTTTAGAACTTTGTAGATCTACTTTCCATCCAAATGTCGCTTGTGCAAATCCTGCTGCCTTCTTCAGTGGGGAGATGTTTTTCTTCTCCCTCCTGCTCTTAACTGTGTACCAGCGGTTCTAGGGGCTGTCATATTGCATCAGCGCTCTGCTGATTACTTCCACCTTGTCTCCCTCGTCAGGAAATGATTCTGACACGCACTCACACCCTGCTTTCTCTGCATCAATATGCGTGCGATGGAAAAACTGCAGACAGTAAATAAATAATGAAAGACAAGGTGGGGAAGGGAGGGGTGGAGAGGGGAGCGAGGGAAGGAAGGAGGCTCCACGCGTCGTTCTCTGTCTGTCTCTTTCTCTGTCCTCTGTGTGAGTGCGAGTGACTCAGTGTGGGAAAATGTTACGTGCGTTGTGTAATGGTATATAAGTATGTGCAGCACCAGTATCTGCAAGTAACCGGGTTGCTTACAGCTGCAGACGGAGAAAACACGTTGAGATTTATTCCTCACAAAAAAAAAACCAAAACAAGTTATTGATGTTTTTTTTTTTAAGGGCGCTCTAACCTTGAAATGTGAACATTCATTCTGTTTTAATTAATCTGACAGGTTTACCTTTGTCATTCAGTATCCCCTCAGCATCGCGTTTATTTAACATAATAGCGCATGTCCTTTCTGAGCACCCCCTCACAGGACAGTGTGTGGGTTCTTCTTCTCCCCAGTGCCAAGAAGCATGGCAGTGGAGTGAGGGAGCATTCTCAGTCAAAATCCCTAATGGGATTATCACAGAGACTCTACATTTCTGTGGAGGACACAAAGAGGCTAAGCACATCTGATTGGCCCAGTAACCCCTGGCACAGAGTGGCATGGCTGGCATCACAGGGACCTGCTCTCATCTTTGTATTTATTTGAGCGACAGCTTGGGTCTGATCATCAGAGGGTCATTATGAGATGCACAGAGACACAGAGACATCTGTATTTAGGAAACCGTGCACATCTTTGTTCTGTCGACAGCACAGGTGAAGGTCCGCTGCGGTCCTCAGGCACGATGACGTAGTACGGATGTCGTAATTCATTTCTTTAACCGTTCAAATGACTCAATCTCCAGAAATGCCGCACTATTTGCTGTCGTAGTTCACATACCACCATCAGCGAATGTAGCATATTTCACAGCCACATATGTGCAGTTGGGTTCAAACTGAGTTCACTGCTATAAAAGCATTACTGAAAACTAGTACGAATTTTATTTCTAGTGATGTTTCTCAAACAGGATTACATCATTTCCTCCAACTACAGGTCACCAAGAGGTTTGTTAGTATTTTACTGGGAAAATGTAAGAATCCACATTCTTCCAGCTCTCTTTTATTACATCCCACAGAGCAGCACTGACACCTCCATGGGGCATGGGAAAAGCAGAATTAAGTAATGAAATAAATGAGTCAAGAATATTGTATCTATTATTTCACGTAGTCTGTAAGGTACTTAGCGGATGAGGGTGTCAGCTCATTGCTCCAAATCTACCCAGTGAAGAATTATAGACGAGCAAATAAAGTCAAAAATCTGACATCACTGAAGGTTTGATGAAGTCTGGATACTGGACTGGCATTTTACAGGCGTCCAGAAATAAAGTTTGTCTTTAATTTGATGGTAATGTCATAAAAGCATTTGTGACTTCATATTGTTTTTCAGCTGTCGGTCCATCCATCCCACTCTCGTGAAAGTCAAATCTCCATAAGTCTTGACGAAGCGTCTTCAAATTTGGCAAAATATTTACTTGCATTCAAGGATGAACTGATTTTGATGGTGAAAGATCAAGTTTGCGATTACCTCACACAACATGTTTTTTTCCTTGCGAACTACACACTATCTCAATAAGGCCTTGATTTTGGTGGTCGAAGATCGAAGCTGTGACCTCACGCAACATGTTTTAGGCATCCTGAGTGCGATATCTCACCACCTTGGGGAAATTTGTTCTGCCACAAACATTCACTTTGGCTCAGAGATGAACTGATTAGACTTTGGAGGTCAACGTGCAAGGTCATAGAAAGACCCAGAGAGAATTTCATCACCCCACAAAACGTGTTTTTCACCTTAACTCACCAAATTCATGCACTAAATTTGACACAATTTAAGTCAAATGTTTACAAGGATATGATTACGTGAAAACATTTTATATCATAATTGTCAAAAGTAATCTTCACAGTGACATCATGTTCTTCAACAAAATGTTTGTGGCCATTATTCAGCGCTGTAACTCTTTCTTGCCTTATTTCCAGCAGCTTGGCTGATTGGTGGAAGCATTAATACCTAAGGTGGTAATTTCAGTTTCTTGTTTGACCACAACACCTAATTTCACGCTTTACACAAACAGGACTGTTCACACCTTTTCCTGTTCTTTTAAAGTAATAATTCTAGTTTTTTACAACTTGGATCTGTTTTTGTTTTTTTTAGAATAATGCCCATTAATCCCACCAACACTGCAACTTTCAGCATATCACATTGCTTGCAGTAATGTTTAAAGGTATATACCTAAAGTGAAGTAAACATTTGGCTTTACTGCCAAGTAAAATAATTTAGCTAATCTGTTTAACTATGAGCTGTTCTCCCTCAGTTTGATTGTGTTTATATCATACCCAGTCTGTAATAAACCCAGGTGACTCTTTACATCGCAGTCAGTCAATGTAAACCAGACATTTCCTCTTGTACTTGAAGGCGTCTTGTCCTTTTCTCAGTTCTCTATGGTGCGTGTTTACCTTGCATTGCTCATGGCTGAACGGTTGTCTACCAAAACTCCCATTCACAGGATCTGGTGAATCTTTCAATCAGTTAAGTTTCAGACAGGATTACTTTTAAAAGCTGCCATGGTTTCTGTCACAGCCTCCTGTCAAAATCTACCCATCTTCCTGTTTCCAGATTCACCTGTTGACCCGGTTTCCATTTCCAATCACTGAAGGTTCCCCACCTATCCCCACCTGTTCCTCATTTCCCTCATATGCTGCCTGGTGGTTATACCAGCCCTCTTTCCCCAGTCAGGTGCTATGTGTATTTCCCTTTCCCTTTGCGTTGCTAATCCTCTGG
Source organism: Selene dorsalis (assembly GCA_900303245.1). Taxonomy (NCBI): domain Eukaryota; kingdom Metazoa; phylum Chordata; class Actinopteri; order Carangiformes; family Carangidae; genus Selene; species Selene dorsalis. Next base: position 18,708 of record OMNW01014848.1, read on the forward strand.
GCTCTCGTTCCTGCAGCCTCTATGTAGTTACCTGTTGTCTGTGCCTGCCTGTCTGTTAGAAACTGACCCCACTCTCATGTCTGTGAATCAGGCATTCACCTGTAAACCTGGCTAACGAACCAACAAATGGTATCTAATGTCATTCTAACACAAACAGTGACGTAAAATCTCATGTAGCTTTTTCTTGATGACCAGTGTCCTTGTGCTGTGACTTTGCGGTTTTGTCGTCATCATGGGGTTGCCAGGCAATGGGTACACCACGCAGAGCTGAGCAGATGGATGTTGTTTGTCAATGACAAGTTAAATATTTGTAATACATACAAAGTGATGCTTTTGCATTTATGCTTTAGTTATGATGGAACGTAGAATAGAAAAATGTTGAACTTTGGAGTGAGCAGGGCTATTTCCCCGTCCTGGCCAAGTAATGCTATGCTGATTGCGTTGAACCTCGATTCAACCATCTCATTTAAAACAAGCAAATCTACCTAAAAATTATGGACTGCCATTTTGAAGGCTTAGAGCTGGAGACGCATGAGGACTCGTCCTATATCCCCACCACCACGCAAACATGCCAACACACTCCTGCTACCTCTGTTTCTGCCCCTCCCTGACTGAAACAGGAAACTGAACATTACCACTGGGGCCTGAGGACTTTAAATCCCAGTTCCAGGGCGCAGAGTGGGAGGTGGTGGTGAGGGGGATTAGAGAGAGCTGTCTCTGATGTTATTTAATCTCACCAGCCAGGGAGTGAGCGAGCCAGCGCAACCCCTGATGCACGTTATCAGCCTCTGATGACCAGTGAGGGGGGATTGGACGCCTCAGACGCCTCATTGCTGCCAACACCGCCGCTGCAGAGCACTTCACGTCGTCTTACCGGCTGGCCCTAACCAGTCAGAGGCTCAATTTGGGTGACGGCAAGCGTGTTCAGTCAGGGGAGAAGTCGGTCCCGGATGATTTCCTCCTTCTCTGCTCATTCTCCTCAGGAGTGACACCCCTCCCCACCTCAGCTACAGCCCCAAATGCGCCTCTGTCCTCCCTGTCCCCCCCTCCTCCCTAGCAAACCCAAAGATCCAGCGATCGCTCAGTTACTGGAGCTATCTCAGGAGCCTATCTCGCTTCACAACCTCTTCCCCTTCCCCCCAACTCTCTCCAGCCTCCCTGCTCTTGCTTCCCCACGTCCCTCCCCACCCTGTGCATTCCAGCATGACAAACCACATGGGATTTCACTAGTCCTTTAAAGTCTGCTGCCTCTGGGAACCACTCTTCTCCATGCAACATTTTAGTATTCTAGGGAATACGTGACTGGGGAGGCAACCAGTGCCGTTATATTTCTACCATCTCCTCCTGGTTGTTATTTCTGTTGATGCTTTTGCACGAGGTAGAAAAAAAAATCAGGGAAATGTTTGTCAGATGATCAACTGATCACTGATCACTTTCTTCCCTTTTGTTTTTTAATTAGTGGATTTATGTTTCTCTCCGTCTCTGGTGATTCCTGCACATCAACCATTTTCTGTCAAGATGTCTTTTAATGAAGTCTTTTTTTTCTTTTTTTTTATTTTAACACATAAAAGCATCACAACAACAATATACAAATTCTTAGTAATCTTTAAAACCAAAACACATTTACACATGCAACAATAGGGTTTAAGACAATGAGCAACTTATTGAATCATTTTTGTTTTTGGAATGTGTTATTGTTATTTTGTAGGAGAAAGGACTGTCGTTAGTATCTCTTGGCTCCAGAACAACATCTGATATGTCAAATATGTATATTATCTGTAATTAATTCTAAATTTGAAATGTTTCAAAAAAAAAAAACCTACAGTTCCTTTTACTGGCATTACTCCCTACCTTTTAGACAGTTAACAACCTTTAGTAATCCAAAAAGAAAGAAAGAAAAGATTTGATGACTCAAATACACAGCCGGACCATCTTTGAAAATATGACCTCCAGACAGCAGTCTGACTCATAAACGTCTGGTGCTGTCACAATCAAATGACTCCCAATTAGATTTTAAAGAAGTGCGACTCACCACACAAGACAATGTGCCCTGCTCTGCAGTGAGTCCACTCGACCACGTCACAAGAAAACAAGTCACAGAAGCACTGCTGCCATCCTCCACACTGTCGCTCTCAGCGAGACGCATCGCGCCGCCAGCGACGGTCCTAACGTTAGGGTGGCATTTTGAAAATATGATTTTCAGATGAAATAATAGACAAAGCCGGAGGTTGGTTTAGGTTGATAAAATAACAGAAGAGTCAACAGAAATAAAAAGGTTGAAGAATAATCAACAGAATAGATTATTGCTCCAGAGAAATGTGTGTTGTGATTTGTTGTATCGTCAATCCTTGTGGCCTCTTCTGTTTGACGGATTCAGGATGATTGTATGATTGTCTGTTTGAGTCCTTTACATAGGATTGGCTGTCAACCTACAGCCACGACACTGAAAACACATTCATAGACACCAAAAATATACATTATGATACTGTCAAAAGGTACAATAATTACACAGAAAAGGAAATTACAGAGTTAAAACAACACCATTATGTTTTCATTTATCTTTTTGTCTGTCCTCTTTTTCCTCTCTCATCCTCTCCAAATGTGTCGAGCACGCTGGGTTCTGTGAACATATCAAGTGCTCCTTGCAGAGAGTCAAGAGTCCCACCTGCCCTCGTGCTGCTGGATGGGGCGGCCGCGGCTCACCTCCTTAAAAGAACCATCGAAAAGCTTCGCCATTGTTGACCGGCGTCCTCTGTGGGAGACAAAATGTGAAGGACACAGTTTTATTTGCAGGTTTTGAGGTCAGGTCATGATCACGTCATGTATTCCCTTCAGTAAATTTCATATTTATATGAATAAATATAAATCCTCATATATTTTTCATACATATAATATCCAATATTAACAAACACATTATTCCATAATCAGTAATATTACTGTGGTGGATAACAGTTTGAAATAGCATGGACATTAAGTAAAGTAAAAACCCAGAAGGGCACTTAAAGCACAACAACCAAACCAAGTATTTCATCAAAGAGCCAGCCAAGGTGATTACATCCACGTCCCACCCACACCCAAATAATCATTACGCTGGATGAAATATTCAATACAAATTCCCAAGAAGCAACAATGAGGCATTTAATTACTGCAGCTCTAGCTGCAGTGAGGGGGAACAGTGCATCATTTCAATTTGAGCCCGCGCCAGCAGCTGCCCCTCCTCTTTCTCCCCAAAACCTCTACGCCGGAGTGACAGCCTCTCCTTTCCCAAACTCATTTGGAAGTCATAGACATAAAATACTGAAGTCTTCCACCAATCCCCATGACCAATTAGCACATTTTTGATTTTCTTCTTTTTTTTTTAGCTGTTGACTGAGAGGGAATGGTGCATAATCACAACTAAAAATCACTTTAGTCTGAGTGGAGGCAATTTGACATTTTAATACCAAGTGTCATCTGTGGCTCCTTAAAGGCATACTGATGAGTGCTTTAGCAGCAGACTGACTCCAGGCCACATGTATAGTACTTACAGTGTAGGCCTACAATATGGCTTGGTGATAATGAAATATCAACATATTCTTTGTGGCGTCACATTGCGGGGATGCAATCATATTATGTGGAGTTTTACAACGTCCAATAGGAAAAAGAATAATTCCAACGTTTTATATGTGAAAAAGTTTGGTCTGATGCCATGCGAAACAGCAGATGAAACAATTTGCTTATTAATGTGTTGGCAGATGCATGAACACTGCTTTTTGTGGTCTGATATGGTAGTGAACAGCATATTCTTTGCGTCCTGCAAACTTGTCATGGGATTTTTCCACTATTCTCCAACATTTTATTGAAGAGACAAGCCCATAGTCCATAATCAGACTTTCCAAGAATTGCAACCCTGGATAAAAGTGGAGCACTGCTGATTAAAATGAACATCAGTCTGATTATTTTCCATGTAATCATACAAACGTTTGCCATTTCATATAAAATATTCTTGTTAATATACACTAGTAGTATACGCTGTACAAAGTGTGTGTGCGTGCAAGCATTGCGGCTGTGACACTTTTATGCAGTCAGATTTAGCATATTGCTCATTTTTACACTTGTCACATTACAGTCGCTTCATTTACATTTGAGCTGGAACTTTCTGAAAACGTAAACAGTTGTGTTACGGCACCTTAGGCTTCCTCTGTAAACAGATTTAAGAAGAAATATTTACAAAGTGAATATATGATCAAAGGTCTGCAGAGAACATTTTGATTTAACAAGTGTGAATCTGGCCAGTGACGTCATCAGAAAGAGCAGCGAACGATGGGAGCGGCTTTGTTGCCATGACGACAGATTTTTACATGGCTCAGGGAACCGGCTGACACCGCTTAACTCAACCTAGAAGTTGTATTAACTAAGTCAAGTAGCTGAAACCTCTGCTACTCCTACCCTAACCCTAACTTATGAAACAAAACATATAGATACTGAGCCTAAACTACATCTGTAACAGTTGCTCATACACTCCTTCTGAAGAGCGTAGCAACCATTTACTTTTTTTTTCCCACACCACATTAAGCAATTACTATTATCCTTCCAAGTGAATAATGGAGGGACCCAGAACAGCAGGGTACCATCACCACCACTTTAAAATCATGGATGAAATGAAACACCATCGTGTTGTGGAAGGGTCAAGACGCCCTCATGGATCCAATGTTTTCTTTTTGGTCTAATTACAATAAGCAGATGCCCGCCCCCTTGTTATGTCTCTGCAGCTCCATTTATTATGCTTTATCGTTTTTTTGTGGAAGCAATTAGGCGTTATTATGAACGTGTTTTCATATCATTTCTGCTTTTTATCCAGGATGAGAAACAGGATGACAAGTATATGAAGGGTGAGTGGAATGAAACAAATGTAGCATGACAGTGTGAATCACATTGGGGTTTCTCATCGGCTGAATTTTTAGCAGGTTTTCTTTGTGATGTTGAATAAGAATGAAGACCTCCCCGCAGCTATGGTTTTCCTCCAAACGTCAAATCCATGTAAGCTATACATGGATGACACCACCAACTTTAGCAAACTGATCACTTTGCAGTTCTTCACTGAGAGCTTGAACTATTTCAATTTAAATCAACCCCTCATAACATTTTCATACAACAATGTCTGCGATTCCCCTACTGATGATGTCACATCCAAGTGACCAACTTGGCACTGATTGTGATTTTGTAGTTCATATTTTTGGCAGCCCAATGGTCAGCATGTTGAAAGAAAGTCTAGTTATGTTGTATGGTAAAATCAAATATTAGCTAAATACATGCTCAGTGTTCGGTTTCTTTCACAGGAAATCCATCTGAAACATACACTATACAATATCGATAGACCTGCAAAGTTCCTGTAAGATCTCTCTAATACAATAAAACAGTACAGGCTAGCAGACGTTTGTGGCGACAAAATATTGAGCTTAATACAAGAAGTCAGCAGGACTTTAAGACTAATGTGTCTGAAGCAAACACAAAGGATAACATTGATCTTCAAGAACTTCCTGCAGGAAATATCAGCATGTCTGTCAGAGGACTATGACAAGTCTTCCTATTAAAGCACACGGTGGATGTGGAGCATCCACAAAGGCGCTTTAAGCCTGAAGCTCTGCTCTCTTGGTCTAGATCCTGATGCTCTAAGAAACATGGAGGAGAGAAAGGGGAGATGAGAATGTTTATCTTGATCCATATTCTCACATTGATCAGTCCCTGGTGGAAGTGTGGCTCGCCAGAGACAATAATGACCCTGATCTGGGCACTCGGCATGTCTCTGTTTTGTTAAATTCCCACGTTATCGATCCAGTGGGGCTCTTGAGTGCTGCTTGGATTCACTCCCGGGCCTCCTCGCCTCGGCACACTGCAGTGACCAGGCACAAAGAAGGCTCAATTAGCACAGCTCCACGTTGTCTGCTCCCCCACGTGCATGCGCCTTCAAAATCACTCCATCAACCGCCAGGGAGAGTGAGGGAGAAAAGACACAAGAACACAGGGGGGAGGTAGACAGAGGGAGAGACGGAGAGGGAGGAAGAAGAGGGAGGAAGGTGGGAAGAAGCTCAGGGTTGATAGTGTTACACCGGAGGGACACGGGGAGCAACACCAAGGTTTCACCTCAAATCAAGACGCCGTGGCAGCAGCTCAGCCTCGTGTCAACACCGCTGCCTCTGCAGCAGAGCATACAAAACAACCTGGCTACAACGACACACCGAGGGAAAGACAATTTCCCGCTCTGGCAATGAATGCACACGACTGAGTATTGAACTGACTGAAGGAGGGGAAAGAGATTTCTCCAGACCTCAAATTAACCCCACCACACTGCCACAGTAGGCGATGTATTCTAAGTGTCTGCCGGTGGCTTTCGGTGATAACAACAGTAAAACTGACATGTGGTGGAATAATTCTCTGCTGATTCTGGCAGTGTGAGGTCTCTGGGCAGCCATGACACCCTGTGATCCTAACTAAACCTGGCAGGTGCAGTTAATGGTGAAACCACGTCGACGGTTGATTGAGATGAAGTGGCGAAACTGGCGGCACGGGCTAAAACGGGACGTTGAATCATCATCAAACCAGCCGGACTGAAAAGGCATCTTTTACCAGCTGCATATACACACACATACATACACGTACACAGAATGAAAAGAATCCGGCTGGCCGATTCCTTCCTGTCTTTTCCACACAAAAAAATAAAAAAACACATCAACACTCCTCAACCTCTCTAGCCCACCCCAACCCTGCCCTGCCTGCCTGCCTGCCCCTCCTCTCCCCCTGCAGCCTTGGCGTCACACTGAGCTGAGGCCAGAGATAAACCACTCAAGACGATGAGGATGATAATGGCAGACGCCGCAGCGCCTCAAAATTCAAT
>OMNW01014855.1:0-15962 GCA_900303245.1 Selene dorsalis
GGGGGGGGCTAGTGGAACACTCTTCATCTACATTGAGTCTGTCAAGTGTCTGAGAGGTCAGTGTCTGACAGGCTGCAGCCATGGCTGACTGAGCCCCACCACTGATCCTTTCTCCACTCCTGCCCAGCCCTGCTGCATTCTAATCTGTGCAAGACACACATACACACATATTCCATCTGAGACCACGTACGTGGATGGGCGAGTAACTGATGTGTGTCAGTGTATTTTCCGTGTAGAGGTGTATGTGTGAGAGAGACGGAGACCTTCAGAGAGACCTGGATGATTACATACAGTGGGTGGTTTGTCTCTGTCCTCTGATACGACCTACACCAGTGTCTTTTGGTGTCTGTTTAAATAAGTGCTTTGAAGGAAGCACTTATTTAAACAGACATCAGTTGAGAGTGTGAATGGCCTCAGGATAGAAACTATTCAGGAAACTGCTGATGTGAGTTTTAAATGACCTCGGGGGGGGCAGGCGGTGGCCGGTGAGGACAGTCTTTGACATTGTTTTTGTATATCTGACATAAACTGTCCCTTGCACTGAGGTCGTTGGGATCAATCTGAGGGAGATTTCACTCCGACCTTGTTTGGTCTGGACTTTTCTGTTTGATGTGAACCAAATTTACAGGTGTGAAAGCTCTGGACTATGGTCCAGACCAAAGACCCAAAACCTGGTCCCACCATATGAGGTGGTCTTATTCCAGACAAAACTGAACCATGGTTTGGACTTTTGTGGTGTGAACACTTTTTTTTCCGATGAGAGATTTGGTCATCTTCTCCTTCCCCTTCCATGCCACACCCATCTCAGCACACCTCAGTCTGCCAAACTGCCAAATTGGCTGCGTGTGGTGTTGCACTGGACGAAATTAGCCCGTGGTCAGGACGTCCAGCAGAGACCTGTCACAGTCTCATCAATACAAACTTCAGCCTCAAAGCTCTCAGACTGTTCTGACCTGTCCCTGACCATCACACAGGGAGAACGTGGAGCTGGCTTGTGTGACCGGTTACTGAGTTTAATTAATATTTACATCAGGCTGAGTTCAACAAATCAATATATACAAGGCTACTGGGATTTAAGTAGTTAAAAAATGAGATGTGATTCATCATCATAATATATGGGAGTGGCCTACAGGAAAGACCAGTTCACCTGTATGTATTAAATATAGTTTTGGTCATAATATACCTAGAACACGTTATTGCTTGTGTCTGTTGATTTAAAAAAAAAAAAAAATTCCATATTTCCATTTCCGTTCTGGGTCACATTCAAGTCAACACATAAAATCAAAGGAAAATGTTATGGGTGTTTTTACTGTTCTCAAATGTCAAAATGGGTCATGCTGGACCCTCAACATTATTTAAGGGTTGAATAATGTGTTACTTAAACATTTTTCATTGTGCTCCAATTTTTTTTTTTTTGTGCTGCCAAATATTTTACTTTAGGAGCACATGTGCTTCTAAAGTAAACTAACAAACGTACAGTCCTGTATAAGCAATGCTTATAAAGCTTTTTATGTTATAGACCCTCTACTGAGGGAAAGTTAGGTTCTCAGGAAAACTGCCACTTATCAATTAATCGTTAATGGATCGACAAGGTCAACCAACTAACGATTAATGAATTAATCGATAATTTGCATCCTTAGTATGAACCCATTTATTTTGGGAGCTTGAACTAGACTTGGCTGTGTGTAGGTTAGGTGAGGTAAAAGTAAGGATGACTGTAGTACAGTGCGTCTGTTTATCTGAATTTAAGACCTGAACTGAAGCCACAATGCTAACACCAGACTGTCACTGGTGTTGTTGAAGGTGTAGCATGTTATTCTAGATAACCACGAGATGACAATAATATTGTTTAATCGGATTTAATCGACTCATTAAATATAAAAGGAGGCTCCCACATGCTTGAGCTTTGCACTGCTGACTATCAGAACAGACATGTCCTGTGGTTTTCAGCCCTCTATGATTACTTCTAGCCCACCGTTTACAGCTGAGAATATCAGGTATTGTTGAAAATCACATGTCTGTTCTGATGATACAAGTCATTGGTCCTGAAATGTGTCTTTCTCTTCTATAATACACAGTCTACATCTCAAAGGTGACATCTTTCCACATACGAGCTTCCTTCTTTAAAATGGGGCAGAACCAGTCTGACACAACACCCGCAGAATGCACGTCTACATTGAAAGTGATGGGTTTGTGTGAGCAAAAGACGCTACATCTGAACAATCTACCATGCACGCACACACACCAAGGCGCCTGTCATCTTAATTATTAAAGTTTCTGTGTTCCCCCAATACATCAGATAACTTCCGGTGTGTTGTTTCAAAATAAAAGCTGTCTGATATCTTTATCTTGCTGTTTGGGGCTTCTTCTATTTTTCTCTCTCTGAAATTTTCACCCAGGTCCAGACCTCATGACTTCTAGCTGGCTACGGCCGTGTTTACAGATCAAACATAAAATAAAACCATTTATAGAACAGGTAACTGCAGTACGAGAAATGCAATTTAAGCAGGTCTTAACATCACACAGCTCATAATTCAAGTCAGAGTAGCTGCTTACAGGCTGACTGCTTGATGGTGATACAGTATATACAGGATGTGAGAGAGAGCATATAGTTTCATTCAGCAGCTGTGATTTATGTGTTGAGCACCCTCTCCACAGTTTGCTCCTTATGAGGATGCTACTTGTAGCTTATGAAAACGTGTGCATGAAGTCCACTGTGGTTCTACTCTGCGACAATGCAGCTAAACTGCAGAAACAAGCAAGAGTTACAGTGCTTAGCTTTTTTTTAAAATAATTTAGCACTTAGGTACAACATTTGTTTCAGCAGCTCTTTGGTTTCATTTCAGCTTTTCATCTACAAAAAGCTGTGGGTTTTTTGCCAACCAAGAGTGAACTCCAGCTTTACTGAGGGATTTGCAGGTGACGTCCTGTTGCACGATTACTACTAATATTAATAGTGATAATAATAATAATAGTAATATTTATGTATACAGCATTTTTTCTTCTATTTTTTTTTTAATAAAAAACAAAACAAAAACAACAACAAAAAAATAAACCTCATTATTCTCAGATTCCCAGAGACTTTCTTAAAATTGCTGATTTTCAGCAGAGGAGAGAAGAGGAAGAAAACAAAGCCAGGCCTGTGCAGCTCACAGTGATAGCATCACCAATGCAGTCAAAGACCCAGTCTGTCTCCCCCTAACTCTCAGAAGCCCAGCCAGCAAGAGAGAGAGAGAAAAAGAGAGAGCTGGAGAGAGAGAAAGAGCGAGCGAGCGAGAGAGAGAGAGACAGCGAGAGACCGAGAATGAAACACAACGTAGAGTGCAGAGAGATGAGACAGAGTGAGTTTGGATTCTCTGCACTCAGACATGGCAGCGATGACATGCAGACCTCATTAATGATCATTTAATTTGAATGTGATCTCAGCTGGTTGGCCCCCAGGTTGACGAGCTGTCTTCATCCCCGCTGTGGAGAATGTGCTGGCTTCTATCTCAAACCTTCAGCGATCACTGTCAACGGTGGATCAGACATCAAAAGAACAACCGTATCATTGGCAGCATGTATAGAGCAGATATACAGCAGCTACAGACTGATAGAGCTGCTCTTTATTTATTTCCTTGGAGGAATTACACATAAACACATTCTCCTTAACTTAGCCATGTTTTCTACTGAAACACTGAGGACATCTACCTTTAGACTGGATGAGACCTTTAAATGAATCTACTTTAAAGGTTGTTGATTGTGAGCTTCACCTTCACATCTCAGCCTCTACAGGCCTGGCTGCTGTCTGCACGTGACACCCACTGGAGGATTTACTAAACTGGAAAGCAAGATCAACTTTTCTTTGAAAAAACAGTGGAGATTCGAAGGATTCAGAGGACTGATTCTGAAATAAGACAAAATAAAATTGCTTTTCGGTGGTGTGTTGATGTTTCGGCTTTCTGTTTCCCTGGAGTTTGACTGTATTTTTTTGTCAAGGCCAAAAGAAGGAAAAGGTTTACACTCTGATTTAGTTGAACTGATAGTCTTTCCCTGCAGTGTGTATGAATTCTCCTTAGATAAGCACAAAATAAACATTACTTGCATAAATTCAGTTCCCTACCAGACAGTAGAAGTTGATGGTATAAAGGGGCTTGAAAACTGTGCTCTTCCTTGCCAAGAAAATTTGGTGTTCTCGCTCCCGCACACAAACCAGTCCTTTTCTGAAGCGAGGATTACCCATCTGTATCTTAATTGTTTTGCCTTAGCATGTGTCGCTGTGCTTCCGAACAAATGCAGCTCTGTCATCTTGACTTAGGCAGACAAAGAAATCTGTTTATCCCTGTCAAAATATGTCCTCTCTGCAAAACCAATTAAATGCCCATTCACTCAATTGCTCCAACAATTCATACCCACACAAACACGCACACATGTGCACGCATGTACGAGGCAATTTGTTCAAACGCACAACAGCACATGACAGTCATTTCCTCTCTGCATTAGGGGAATCCCACACCGTATCACCATACACCCATCCTCAAATATTCAGTGCCACTTCAACCTGACTCAGCAGCAAGTTGCTGAAATTCCTGCAGATGTGCCTGGAGAAATGTGGTCGTGTTCTGTAAAGGGACAATAAAAGGAAGAATGCTGCTTGTAATTAACTAAGCAGGGAGGAAGTCCAGTGGAGAGGTGTCCATGTCTGTCCACCCCCCCAGACAGACGGACACTTTTTTTGTGAGCAGAGGTGAAAACATGCATATTTACACACACGTGTGTGCTCGCAGTGGGGCGTGTCGTCAGGGTATCATCCATGTGTGCTCAGTACATATATCAAGTTTTTACTGTGAACTCCAGCTTGACCAGTTATCAACAATTTTCAGTATTTTTTTTTAAAGGTGCAGAAAGATTGGACTCTATTTCCAACTGATGTAAAATATGACATTGTCAAAACAGCTGCAGTTGTTCTTTTTAAACAGCAAAGCATCGATATCAATAGATATATCAATGCGTAATGTAACAACAGTGAGAGTTTGAAAGGTATATAACTCATGATGATGATGATGGTATAGGCTTAGTTCACTGTTAGCTGCAGCTTTACACTGTTCTGGTTCTCTCTCTGCTCTGCTAAAAAACTCACAAAAAAACCCTCATACTGTTAATTCTCACGTAGAAGCCATGGGCTTTTATTTGCTTCAACTGCTGAACTGAACCGGCTTTTACTTGAGACAGGCGTCGATATGGGATAGGCTTTTCATTCATTTTGCACAAATCTTTTGCACAGCAAAGATGTGAAAATACTGTCAAATCGATTGATTAAAAGAATAAGAATAGAAGGAAAGAGCCAAAGCCAGAGCACTAGGGATGTCTGATATTGGAATCTTTGCTGATATCCAACATACCGATGCTGTCCAACACTTACTTTCCGACTCTGATAACAGATAACTCTGATACTGATATGCAGCTTTTTTCCCCCCAAAACTAATTAATAACACATCTCCTGTCGGGAATGAGCACATTACTGTATGCCTACTTTTATTGTGATGTCCCACTGGATGCATTCCACAAATTAACATTGTTTATTTGTTTACACACACACACAGACAAACAGACAGACAGACATACAGACAGAAAGACAGACACACACAAACAGCTCTGACTGACGGATCAAACCATCGCCCACTGCATATGCTGTGTGTTGTACCGCAGGGCACGCTGATTGACTTGGGGGTGCATTGCCACGGTGTGTGCAGTTGGACGATTGGAGCAGAGACATATTATGTGGAAATCGATTGGCACCAATTAAACTTCTTCTAAATGAATGCATCCTCCGGCTCTTTTGTTGGGTCAGTCGGTTAAAGTGTTGTTATATTCACTTCCAAAGTAATATTCTTGGCCACAACAGTGGCACTGAGGGGAGTGAATTAAGCAGCGCTGCCTATTGTATGCATGAATTAGAGTTCTCAGTGAGCCAACCTGAGCGGACGTGCTGGTTCAGGATGGGTTTGGGCTGAAAATATATACAAATGACTTAACTTGAGTCAGACCATGGGCTTCCTTTACTTTTTTTTTTGGACAGGGTTTGGCTGAGTAATAAAGGTAGTGAGTTGGTCTGTGTCAGGTCCGGGCTTCAACACCCGTGGGTCGGGTTTTAATTTTCAGGCCCGTTGAGAACTCTAGCATGAATTAAGGAACTTAGAAACTGCAGAAATGGGCGATCTAGTGGGCTTTGAGAGGTCTTCTACATTCACAAGAACTTGAGTTCGGCTTTTATTTGGTCAGACCTGTAGCCAGACGTGGCCGGTACGGGGACCGGCATCTGTTTGAGACTGACAACTGTAAAGAGCAGAGTCAAAAACCTGCTAAGATCCTGGACAAATGACTCTTTAGCAAACTCATTTATTTATCAGCTTCTATGATCAGAACCAGAAATGTTGATTTTTAGAGAGAGAGTAAACTCTAAATCTTAAAATCAATAAGTAATAATGAAAATCAGAATGAATTTTATTCATTATAAAACAGTGCAGCTTGGTGCTTTAGCTGTCACTAAATTAATAGAAATCTTTTCCAGATTGTGTTGATGCGATGCCAACTAGAACAAACAAAGTCATGGGGAAAAAAATTAGCCGAATAATGTGTATGCACAGCCATCAGTATAGATGTTAATTGCTTGGAGATGATATGCATGCGTCTGAAGAGGTAAGGCTGTGTGGGTGTATGTAAATCTGTGCCGGCAGATGAACCTTGGAGAAGATTTATTGTTTGCACAGTATGACCATATGCTTTCCCATATTTAATGATTTTTCTGTGTGGCTGCAGCAGCTTGTTTATACATCTCTGCTAATAATCTGCACTTTGTGTGTGTATAGAAATACAGAGCAGCGCACACACACAACATACAAAACTGCAAAGAACATTTAGAAATATCTATGGTACATAAGTAGGCCTACATGTATGTACGTGTATGTATGTGTGTGTGTGTGTGTCTGTGCGTGGGTGTGTGTCTTTTCCTGTCTGCACCGTCTGTACACATTACCCATGTTTATGTGTATATGTGCTTGAAGTGTAAAGTGGGGTTTATATGAGTGGTGCTGCTTGAGGAGTAAGTTGATGCTGGTGTACAGATAAGGGTCTTTTCAGACAAAGACTCCCTTTGTGAGCCAAGATCTCTCTCAGCTGCTGCAAGACGATCTGCCGTGGCCCCCCAGAGCATGAAAAGCCTGCCATGTCCCAAACCGAGCGAAACAAAGTGGCTCCAGACTCCCTAACAAGAGCCAGGAGTCTCCAATCCACTGTGGACCACGGCTGGGCTGGGGACAGGGTGGAGGGACAGCTTCAATCTGAACCAGCCTTGTGGTTCTATGGACGCTTGGTCCACCACACTGAAGCATCTTGTCAACTGTAGGTTGGATGGTGGAGACATGACTTTCTTGTGCCAACAGCAGGGTGAGGTTTTTTTTTTTTACATATGAAATAAGTGAAATGGCTCAGTATCAGTTTAGTGGATTGGCATTAGGATTTGAACACACCTTTTTTCCTCTCCAGATTATGCATTTTAAACATTTTGCCGATTCCATTTACTATCATCATGAGAACAAAATCTGAGAAACAGGACAAGGTCATGGTCAACCCAACAACAATCACTGCTACTTCAACTCAGTCAGTCAGTCACTTAGTCAGTCGGGCAGTTACAGTCAGTCAGTCGGTCAGTTATAGTCAGTGAGTCAGTTATATTCAGTCAATCAGTCAGTCAGTCGGGCAGTTACAGTCAGTCAGTCGGTCAGTTATAGTCAGTGAGTCAGTTATATTCAGTCAATCAGTCAGTTATATTCAGTCAGTCAGTCGGTCAGTCAGGGCTAGCCCCACTGTTGCAGTCTGCCTAAAAACCCTCCAGTAGTGTATTAAAGACAGGATACTTGCACAACTAATGAGATTCTTATCAGCTTCACCTGTGTGTGTTAAGTGCAAATTAACAAATGCTAGGCTGCTAACAACATTACACTAAAACGGGGAATGTGATAAACCCTGCTGCTGACATTAGCATTTGGACTTGAAGCATGGAGCCACTGCAGACTCTTTTTAATGGTACTGTACCAGCTCCATTGCAAAGGAAAGAAAATATGAAGCTTCAAACCCCAGATGAAGCTAAATTAATGCAATGCAGTTGAAAAAATTAAGAGTTGGGGTGTAGAGGGACTATTCTTTGGAGAACTATGATGTGGAAAAGAGCTAAAGGGCATTTACTTATACAGTAGAGAGTGAAACTTTGTGCACAAGAGGGATGAAATGAGATCTGAGAGTGGACCAGAGAAACCTGGTGTGGATATAGAGAGAGGGAGTGAGAGCACAATTAAAAGTTCTCTGCTAAAATAGAATTTGAAGTTTTACTGCAGGTAGAGAGTTTCCATATAACCAGTTAAATCTACATGATGCATTACTCTCTTATAACTTTCCAACTTTTACAGAGCACAAGTCATCTGCAGTACTTTTCTGCCTCACTGTGATGTAGGCTTACATGTTTCTATTGTTTTCTAATTTGTCAGAAACAAAACACATGTAACATTATATTATTTCACATAACATTAATACTGAAGTAAACACGGAGTGACATAGCTGGAGTTTATGTGTAACCATGCAGGTCAATTTGTAAGATGTGTTTCCTGTACTAATGAGACAAACTGGCCACAGGCTGAGTTATTTCTAGACATTCATTCATCTTCATTCTGCATGTGTGTGTTTGGGAGAGAATATAAAGAAATTAATGAAAAGAAAAGTTTTTCAAAAGCCCCAAACTGAAGTAAATTAATCAACATATCCAGTTGTGGACTTCGGCCAGAGACTATGGGGTCCAGACAGCTGTTTCTCCACGGATGAAGTCATGGGACCCTTTTTACACATACAACATATCCCACACATGAGCAAAATTATATCAGTGAAATAACATGAATTCAATGAAAGATTATTCTTTACATAAATTATGATTCATTTAAGAAATGCACTATTGCTCAAAAGTGCTTCCCACTAGAAGCCACATCCCCCATTTCTCTCACACATTCATACTGTGCTGCTGCAGCATACACACATTGCTCAATGAGTATGATTCAGAGATATGTAGAGATTTGGAGCTGTAAGCTATATTTCTCAGTGCAAAACATATATAATATAAAGTGTTTAATCCAGTAACATTATGAACGTGCACCCTTCATACTGAATAGCACTGCAGTGAATGAGTGAAAAACATATTATTCTCCTGATCTTGGATCTTGGATTTGACCTCAGTTATATCTCACTTTGGACAAAAACAGCTGCCAGATGAATAGATGTAAGTATACCATGTTTCATCTTTCTGACATACACACAATTGCTAAGTGAAGTTAAGTGTATGATGAAATCACTCTGTAAAAGACTAAATAATGTCTGCAAAAAAAACGTTTGATCCTTTTGAATTTCTTCAGATTGCTGACAACATTTAGATTTACCACTGAGACGAGTGTGGTCAGTGTTGAAGCAGCTGTAGAAGAGAAGAACTCAGACGAGCAGATATAACTGTTACATGTTTAGACTTCTTCTTTTTAAAGTTAGTTTTGGACATTTGTTTTTGCCTCTACTCTTTGAATGACAGTAAGGTCAGAGAGAGGGGGGAAGACATGCAGAAAAGAGCTAAAGGTCAAACTTGACCTGGGCTGCTGGTGGCAGGAACTCATCATGGCAGGCTTTCTCCCAGGTGACCACCAGAGAACTTTAAAAACTCTCTCTTTAAAAACTATTTCTTGAAAGTTTTGGTTCCATTTAAGAGTTTCAGTGATGTCCAACCAACTTTACTGTGTCATTTATTTTGTAGTTATTTATTATAATATGATATTACATGTAGAGATCATTACATACTACATACTGTGTATTTAGTATTGCAACACATTAGAAACATTTGTACAGGGCTCAAGATGCTCACTGGCCTTTGGATGTCTTTTATTTTTCTTAAAAAGATTCAGTCTGGACCAGTCTGAAGTTTGGGGTTTGTGCTTTTTTGTTGTTGTCGCTGCTGTTTTTTTTTTTTTTTTTTTAGTTTAAGATTTGTCATAAAGCTGTTAATAATCTAAAAGCATAGCTACATGTTTTCAGTGGAATTGCCCATTAGTATCCTAGAGTGAAAAACTATAGGGCTATATATAAGGCTATAATTGTGCTGATGGCTCAAATATCATGGATAAAAAAAATACACAGTTAAACATATGGCAAAGCACTTGAATGAAATACACACACAGGGACAGGGAACACACACGTGTTATTTACAGGTATGGTGAGGCATTCAGGGCCATAGAGGATAAAAAACATTTCACATCTATCAATTCGATTCAAGCGCAAGCATTTGCATATACATACAGCTGTGTGGGCTTACAGCTAGGCTTTAACAGATAAACAGACAATGTCCATAGGAGGGTGGAACAAGTCCAGTTCAAAGTCTTGAGTGTGTGTATATGTGTGTGTGCATGTGTACAGAAATGTGGCTGTGAAGGATGCAGTGCTTTGGGGTGTTCTGCTACCGCCCACTGCCCTGATCTCTGGTTGAACTTTGCTACCAAGCAGCCTCTCAGCAAAGCAGCCAACAAAGACAGAGAGACATGAGGGAGGGAGAAAGAGAGGGAGGGAGAGAGAGAGAGAGAAACAAAGAGAGAGAGAAAGTGATAGAAAGGGGGAGGAAGAATGTTATCATGCAGGTTTTCACACTGACTTATGTTACCCTCTGTGTGTGTGTGTTCATGGCTTTCTGACACTGTGTGTGGGAATGTGTGGATCGTGAACTAAATAAATTATGGAGGTGAATGTATATATAAATGAAGATGAGTAATAATTTCTTTGCTTTGAGATAATGTGAGTGGTAGAGGGGCAGAGTCACGCAGACAGAAGAGACTCTTGACTAAAATCTATTAAAGATGATATCAGGTGTGGTTGTTTAAACCCCAAACGTACCGCTCATTGCTGCTTTAGTAGCTTTAAAGTGGTTATGATGAATATTCTGATAACAATCTATCAGGACAAAATAATGTGAAAATAATGTTACAGTGTGAACAGTGTAATGAGGTGACAGTTATCACCTGAATATGCAGCTCCCTTCACTTTAGGCAGCATTAGGGCAAGTTGTTTATCTGTGTGGTTCACACCTTCTTTGTTTGGATTCTTTCTAATTTCATTTCCAGCTGCAGTTACAGAGGGAAAAGCTCTTAAGCCTCTGTACACAACCTGCTCAGCACCAGCCAGCAGACACACACACACACACACACACACACACACTTGATGGTGAAAACAGTCCAGTTTTTTGCAGCTGAGGACCAAAAGTGGAGTTACAACACAAATACTGAATACTGAACACACGCTTGTTTGATGATGTTGCTCCCTGTTGTTCAGTGATAAGTTTATTTCAAAGATGGTTGATGATATCTGATTGTTTTGATCATAGCTTCTTTCTCCCAGTTCAAATAAAATCGTAGCAGGTCCTACAGCTTTTTTGGTAAAACACAATTTTTTAAAACTATGGCCGTTTTGTCAAAACTTAAACTTTGAAACTTTGAAAAATAGTATTTTTCTATCATTATACACAAATAGCAAATCAGTAGCCTTTGCCACCTGCCATTTGCACACAAAAATGTGCCAAATATAGGACACTATAATCTAGAGTCTCGCATTTCTATTTGAAGCATGCTGTAAATAAAACTATGAATACAAATGCAATGGGGAAACTTTTATATTACATAACCTAAATTACAGTATGTCGCAATTACTGTCTGTCCTGTCTACTGTGTGCATCCGGCCACAGCACCTCATCAACATCACAAAGCATGTCCTCTCCGGCCAGAGAGTGCAGCAGCTCAAATGAGGTTGGACCCTCTGAGCAACCTCCTGCAGACTCAGCACATGGTTGATCACATGGTCAGTTTTTGTCCTCTTGCCACTCCTTGTCCTCTTTGTCATCCTCCTCTTGCTCTTTCTCCTCCTCCTACTCTTCCTCCTTCTCCTCTTCCTTGTCCTCCTTTTACATGAACACCTTTGCCTCTCATTCTTTCTCACACATGGGCCTCCATTTTTATTCAAACCAAAGAGCAAGAGACCCTATATTTATAGGGTTAAAGTTCAGATTTTCAAGTGATCTCATTGGTTACAGGTGTTTTCACTGCTGCATTTTGTTTGCAAGTGATTGATAACTGAGTGTGTTTTTCAGTGGCAGTGTTCAACAAACCGCACACACAGGCTTGTAGTTTTGAATGTCATCTGCAAAAAGTGTGTTTTAGAACTGCAGAGTCAGTGTAAAGCAGACAATATGCTTGGTTCAGCATGTCTGGTCAATAGATCAGCTACAAGTTAGTGGTTTCAATAACTGCACCACAAGCACCAGTTTTTGTGTCTTAGCAATGGCAAAAAACTGTATTGCAAACAGACTGTCTCATGTATACACATGTCAGAGGTGATTGCTAACCCTAACCCTATTGCGCTGGGCTTTTGCATGATGATTGGAGGATCTGTCTAAAGGCTAAATCCCTTTTTGATTGACAGCGATTTTGAAATATAAACCAGCACCGGAGCATTTTCCAGTTAAGTCCCATTGTGGATTTTGCAAGTGAAGTGGAGAGACAGACTGCAGCCCATTTCTTGGTATTTACTTTAGTTCATGTCCACTAAAACATTGTAAATAATAAACTATTCTAGCATTTTCTTGTTTAAGTTCAACATAATTCTCATATCTACTTGTTTAATGTAGTTAAGTTTGTTCATTCATTCATAATGTAGGCTGAAAATGAGCTTCCCCTCTTTAAAAGACCAGCAGCTGCCACTGACACGTGCCTGTTCTAACTCATTAAGAGAGAAGAGAGATCTAATGTCTTGATAATGAGATGTCTTATCAATAACATGTGCTTGCATGGTTGCAAGTTTTAAGGAAAACCTTGATACATATTCTATTTTCTCATGTAAATGTTCAGGGCATGTAGCTCATGGAGAAATGTTTGCTGATCACATTACAGTACAGCACATGCATTTTGCATCTCTAAAAGTAAAGTAAAAAAAAAAAAAAATTCAGTGGGTTTAGCATTCATCAAACATAAGCTGTAGTAATAGGTACTGTGGAAAAAATAATCCATGAAATTGATAAACATGAATGAAAGTCTACAGCCTATAGTGTACTGTAAAAGGTAGAAAAATCAAAAGACTGTACACAATCAATCACACAGTCACTGAGCTTCATCTGGTCTTTGGGCTGGGTCAGGCCACAGCACTTCATCAGCATCACATGCTACATTTGTCCTATTTACACTTCATGTAGTGTAATGGCGTCGTTTTGATGGACGATGGCTAGGTGTCCTCCCACCCCTGTATGTCAGTCCTGCAATTCTACAAAAAGTGAATGTGCAAAATATCTTTAATGAAATGTATCTGCAGTAGTCCTGTAGACCTACAATGATAAAACAGTACAGTAAAGTAGACTGTACCTGTTGTCTTGTCTAAATCTGTGGATTACTGTCTGAATCTGTGGAAATCCTGGTTGCTCCTCGTGAAGGTATCGCACAGTAGAAGCAGTGCCACGAGCCGATTTGCCTCAACCTCTCGCACAGAGCATGCACAATCAAAACAAGTTTACTGGTTATAGTCCTTAACTATGACCAGTAATTTATAATTAAATGTAAGCTAATGAAACTACTTCTTTTTGATGTTGCAGTTCCAGATACAAGAGTCCAACTCCCAAACGCCATAGAAGAAGAAGAAGGACACAAGAGTCCAACGTGTGGTATATGGACGTATAGTGTGAGCAGTCCAGGCGCATCAGAGCATCGGTCCGTATAGTGTGAGAACATGATTCGTGGGCTGCGAACTTTTGAACTCAGCGATTTAGTCATGCAGTTTGAGATGGAGCTGAATCAAACGATTTAAAATATCACACAGTGTATGCCCGGCTTTAGGAGCCCAGAAGAACAGCCAGGCAGCCCTGTTCTTGAGAGCAGAGGAGAGGAGCAGAGAGAGACAGCGCAGCAACAGGTGTGTGTCTGTGTGTGTGTCCAACAGAATCTCACTCCAGCCAGGGACCCAAAGTCGGTAACCCTGATGCTAGCTGCAAGGCAAGGCAAGGCAGTTTTATTTGTATAGACTGTTTTTTCCAAACAGTTTGTCTCAAAGGGCTTTACACAGCATCATGACAACATCCTCTGACCTTAGACCCTCACATCCACCACTCCCAAGAAAACCCTATAACAGGGAAAAAGTAGGAGAAACCTCAGGGTTGCATGCATTATGTCGTCCAATGGTGACAATGATGAACATAATGAAGGTTGTGGAGCAGTTAGAGTCTCATTATGTTTCAGAAAACAACCAGCTTGGTTTGGGTGCAAATACTCAGAGGAGCATGTTGGTTTGTGTAATAACAGGTACTTCCATATAGTTTGAGTAGTATTCATCATTAACCTGCTTACTTTAGAATTGAAAAGAACTGAATAGGATCTAAGTGCAAACATAGTGCAGTGATGTAATCACGAGCCTGATGTAGTCACCATCAAAAGTGCTCAGCCTGTGTATTCTGCCTGTAATACAGTGTCTATACACACAGTAACCTTCAAACAAAACCTAGCAGACTATTACCAGTTCCAAAGAAGCAGCCATGCATGGGGGGAGGGGCAGGTGGGAGCATGTATCTGGGAATTTGGGTGTTGCTTAAAAAGAAGAGAACAGTGGGAGAGGTGAAGAAGAAAGGAGGAGAGAGGGCTGATTTTGAACTGGAAGATGGACTCTGAAGATGAAAGAATGGCCTCTGCAGAGAGGGAAGACTACTTAAAAAAGGCTGGAGCGCTGGATTGGAACAAGCGTGGGATATCATTAGGAGGCAGCTCCCCACTCAAAGCCACTTCCTGGTTTTTGTGTGGAGACAGAAGGAGCATCTCAGAGTGGGAAGGCAAGGGTAGATCATTTCATCGATCGATACAAAGGTTTTTTTTTTTTATCTCTTCTCCTGAAACAGCTGTGACAATGTGAATTATTCCTGATAGATAAAACTTATATCTTCTTAAAACTGTATTGACCAATCTCTTTCAAACATATCACTGTGAAAATTAAACAACAATTAAACTTTATAAAAGGAATGTGTCTGCAAACAAAATATTGTATATACACCACTGCCATTTACAGATCTTTTTTAACCTTTTGTAAACAACATAACAAAAAAATATAGCGTTTATCCCCCCTTTCCATAAAAATGTGTGCATTGAAACCCAATTAAACCACTATTTTGATCCTGCTCTAAAAACAAAAGCATCAAACATGCAACTTCTTCTTTGTTGGTTTCATTTGAGGCCTGAATACGGTAGCCCAAAGGGGACAAATTTGGTGAATGCCCTCATTTCGTTTAATAAACAGTCTGCTCCAGTTCGACTGTAGCCGCTTACGGAGCTAACGGCGCTAACGGAGCTAACAGAGTTAACGGAGTTAACAGGTACTCATCGATACCGATGCGGGCATTTTCAGCAGTATTGAAGTCATTTCCGATACTGGTTTCAGAATCGGAACATCTTTACAATTAGGAATGAGACACTCCTCACCTCTCACTGATAAGCTATTACATATTGTTATATGGTTTACATCTTCACCTCATCACTTGATGATCCTGAACTACTCCCAGTTTACAGTAAATTATATATAATTATATATTGATATATATTATATATTAATATTATCTAACTATAATCATCAATCATACAGTGAGTCCTCCAGGGAAATGGATGTCTGGACCAGGCGTCACAGCAGTTCATCCAACAGCTGATCAGTGTAAAAAGTCCACCTCACAGCAGCACTAGACCAAAGAAGCAGAAACCAGTAGAATATCTGCTGGAATCATTAATGGCTGTTGTTATGTATGCTAATTCATCCCACAGTTATTTCTTTTAAGTAATGGTACATTTACATGACGTGCTAATGGCTAATGACAACTGTCATACAGTGTTTTCTGAATG
>OMNW01014856.1:0-20454 GCA_900303245.1 Selene dorsalis
AGGGGTCCACCAGTGAGTGGAGACAGCTATTCTGTCCAAGCTAATTCACAGGCTTCTGTCATGACTGCACCCGTCTCTAATCATAATCAGACATCAAATTATGAACTGCTTGATTTTTCTATGCACCAATCACAAACTCAAAACCAAGCATCTGGCCATCCTTCTTCTCTGCACGAGTCTCCACAGTCATGTAATGGATTTTACCTACAGGTCACCAAAGATGCTCAGCAGGGGGTAAGAATGGAAGGGAATGCCCCTGTCCAGACCCCAGCCTCTTCATCTACCCCACAGGTACCACCGCCAGCAGCTTCTCAAGCGGCTGCAACCCCCCAGCCACCACCAACAGAACCTTCTAAGACATCAGATCCTCAGGATGCAGTGCAGGGACAAGGTGATGCTCCTCCTGTTCCGACAAGTGCAGCACAACCACCCCACGGCCAGTATACAGCTCCAGCACAGGGGCCGCCCGCTGCAGGGAGTGCTCCTCCGGCAGCTGCTCCTTACCCCCCGGGTCCTCGGGGACCGGCACCTCCAGGGTCTTCCCAGCCAGCTCCTACAGAGCCACCTAGACCACCCTCCTCTGCAGGTAGCCAGCAAGGATATGGGCCCCAACCCCCTGTGCCAGGACAGATGTATGGTGGCTACTACAGTAATTATGGAGAATACGTGGATAACAGAGGACCTTATCCTCCTGGCCCGTACCCACCTCCACCTGGGGATCCTAGAGCTCAGCAATATTATCAAGTATGTGGACTTTTTTTTTCTTTTTTTTATTTATCTGCAACTTTTATTTAAAGATGCACTTCTTTGCAAAATGAATGAGCTGCCATGAAAGGCAATAAAATAACATATTTGTTGATGCTTTTACCTCTCAGGATGGGGCATACAGGAGCAGAGCAGACCAGTGGTATGGCAGATACGATGGACAGGCCCAAGCTTATCGCGATCCAAACTACCACTACAGAGAGCCTCAGCCAGAGCGACCCAGCTCTAGAGCCAGTCAGTACTCTGACAGGCCCTCCTCCAGGTCAGTCAAACTGTTCCAGTCTTACACCCACTGTAACATCAGCTTTACCACATGTAAAGTCACACAGGTTGTGCTGATTTTGAATTTCTTAATGAAGATAATGTTTATAACTGGGTAACCTTCATAGTGTGTTTGTTTTTGTTTAATAAATTTTGATACCTTGACCTATGAATCTCACCTTTTGTTGTCTTTCACACACAGACAAGGCTATCCCGACGATTACCACAGAGCAAACCGAAGTGCCTATAGTGACTATTATGCAGATTACTCCAAGAACTATGATTACAGAGGTATGCTCTTTCAAAAGTCATCTGTCCACAAGCCACATAAACCTTTCTGCGTATAAACAATTTAGATTGTATCTGTCTCTCTCTTCCTCTCCATATTTTCTGTGGGAAGGATACAACTATGGACAGTATGACCCTCGATACAGAGGATATTATGATCAGTCCTACTGGACTAATTACGATGACAGCTACAGAGGCAGAGAAAACTACTACAATCCACATATGTATCCTGCCAGGTATGCTGACAAAACCACTGCTTTAAATTGCACATGTAAAAAAAAAAAACTGCTTTGTAAAAATCGAGAGCTGTTTGATTTATAAACACTGTACACTCCACTCATAGGAAGGACGGCTATGATGACCAGTGGCGGTACTATCCTGGTTATGATCCCAGTTTTGATGATGATTACCATCGACGTGGAGAGATGTATGGCGACGACTTTGACCGACGCAGCGTCCACAGCGAGCAATCGGCGCACAGTGTGCACAGCTCTCACAGCCACCACAGCAGGAGAAGCAGCTTCAGCTCACGCTCACAGCAGGTAAATGATTTTTCTGCTTCAGTTGCTATTGTAAACACGTTTTAACTGTGTAGTGCAACTACTTTTCGGCAAAAAAATGAATGTTTTGTTTTCGTTATAGCATGAGTGTTAATTCCTTCACGTCGTACAGTGTGTTGGTCTTTTTGAAGCTGTCACAGTTTGAGCACAGTCTGAGTGTTTAATAGTCATGGGGCTCCTTCATAGCTATTCCATTGTTTAGCCTAAATAAATACTGGAGACAGCTTCATAGACTCATATTCTCTTACTCATCTGTTTTCCAAAATGTGAAACTATTTATGTAAGGAACGTTCCATGCGATGTTTTCTTGCAGTTAACTTGTGGTTGTTCTCCCATGACACCCCCTGTAGCATCTACTCTGTACTATTGGCCATGCTTTTTAGCAGTCCCATGATCCTCCCTGCTTCTCAGCGGCTTCATTCATCACAGCTCCATGACAGTTTAGGGGGCTGTTAATGTCTGTAGACAGATTGCTTGTGTTTAAGAAAGTAGGATAAAAACAGCTTGATGTTGTTTTCATGTAGGTTCATGAACTGTTGACTACAGTGTGTACTGGTGTTTTACATTATCCGCCTGCCTCTCTCAATCTCAATGCTAATTACTACTGCATTATTTACTCCACGATTCTTTGTTGTGAGTTCTACAGAAGACTTCATATGAACTCTATGCAGCAAAGGCTTAAGATAGGAGCACTGGTCTGGCAGCTGATTCTGAACCAACAAATGGCCAATGAATGTGTGCAACAGTCTGTGTGTGTGTGCTTTTATGTCTTCTTATTAAATATTTATCTCTCTTTGTCTTCACTTCCTTTAGAGCCAGGCATACAGGAGTCAACCTGATTTGGTGTCAGCAGTCTATGACACCACATCATCCACTCTGGCTGTGGACTACTCCTACTCCAGTCAATACCCAAACCCAGGTGATGCCACCCAAAACTACAGCCAGTACATGTATCCCTCTGATTACCCTGCAGACAGCACCTGGATTGCACCTGAGCAACGTAAGTAGAAGATTCTCAGTTTCAAGACAATTTGCACTTTGAAGCATGAGCACTACCATGATCCTTATCAGAAATGAATAAAAATACTCATATTTGACTCTTCTGTTTCCTCCAGCCCCCCCTCGTCCTGCAACCCCAGAGAAGTTTACCATACCCCACCGATGTGCTCGCTTTGGACCTGGTGGTCATTTGGTTCAAGTTCTACCCAATCTCCCCTCAGCTGGACAGCCTGCTCTTGTTGACATCCACAATATGGAGGTATGTGTCAAACAGATAACACTTTAGCATCAGCTCAAGGAAGTTTCTGTATGTTTCATGTTTCCTCCTTAGGGGACTTGCATGATTTTACGTTAGACAATTCAGCAATTGCGCAATGCTGAGGTTGTCTGAAATAGTATTTCAAACCACATTTGTGTTTGCAGACAATGCTGCAGGATACCCCGGATCAGGCAGAGCTACGAGTGTTCCCTGGACCCCTTGTTAAGTAAGTGTTGTCAGCTTTTTCTGTCCATTACAAATATATTAGAGAAACGGAAACAACCCTAATCTACAGTAGTAAGATAATTTTTTTTCCCCAATAACAACAACATAGAAAATTACTCATCCAGCCCATTTCACTTCTGTTCATCAGGGAGGAGACCCATAAGGTGGATGTGATTAAGTTTGCCCAGAACAAAGCACTGGAGTGTTCTCGTGATAACAACCTTTTGGACAGAGACTCTTCCCGTCTGCTCTGGGACTTCATTGTGCTGCTCTGTCGACAGAATGGGGTAAGAAATTTAAAAAACAGAAATGTGGTTTTTCTGCACAAAACAACTTTCCCATCATCATACTCTCTCTCGCTCAATTCTTCAGACTGTGGTCGGCACGGACATCTCTGACCTCCTGCTGAAGGAGCATCGCTCTGTTTGGCTACCAGGCAAAAGTCCTAATGAAGCCAATTTGATTGATTTTAACAACGAACCACTTGCACAAGCTGAGGAGGAGCAAGGATCTGGACCACTCTCCCTCCTCTCTGACACCTTCATGACTGTCCCAGAGAATGTTGGCAAGGAAACGGAGCGCTTCAGAGAGCTGCTGCTGTTTGGCCGCAAGAAGGTAAGAAATATCTTAATAAACTTCATTATTCTTGTTGCATTCGACTTTTATTTTCTCGAATCTGAAACGTGCTCTGCTTTGTCTGTGCAATAGGATGCACTCGAAGCAGCCATGAAAGTAGGACTCTGGGGACACGCACTGCTGTTGGCTAGTAAGATGGACAACAGAACACATGCACGTGTCATGACGAGGTAAAGTAGTGCTGATGTAAAGGTTGTGACACATACACTAAGTTGCAACATTTTTATAGGTGTGAGATTTTAATTTGTTTGTCTGTGTTGTTCAGGTTTGCCAACAGTTTGCCCATCAATGACCCACTGCAGACGGTGTACCAGCTGATGTCTGGGAGGATGCCTGCATCAGCAACTGTAAGTACCGCTTTGGTTTTCTCTCTTTAACCCATTATTAGTTTTTAATGATTATCCTGAAGATGTTGAATAGGTGGTATTTGCGTGCTCCAGCATGTCTTTTCTGCGTCTTAAATAATTTGTCATATTCATGTAGTGCTGCGGAGAGGAGAAGTGGGGTGACTGGCGCCCTCACCTGGCCATGGTCCTGTCTAACCTCACACACACACTAGACCTGGATACCCGAACCATCACCACCATGGGCGACACTCTAGGTAGGATTGCATCGAAAAAGCCAGTAACTCACTGTATTAAACGAAAAGGGGTGTAAGGCTTCATTGATCACAACAGCCTCATGTCCTGTCTGCGCTCATCTTGTGTTTAAACAGCATCCAAGGGCCTGATTGATGCTGCACACTTCTGCTACTTGATGGCCCAAGTTGGTCTGGGAGTTTTCACAAAGAAGAGCACCAAGATGGTTCTGATTGGCTCCAATCACAGGTTTGAGACACTTTTGAAATGAAATGAAATTATTTCACCTTACTTTGCAGTTTGCACAAAATATGCCACAACTATAACTGTATTTTTGTCTCTTCAGTTTGTCCTTTTACCAGTTTGCGACCAGTGAAGCTATTCAGAGGACTGAGGCCTATGAATATGCTCAATCTCTGGGCTCCCAGCCCTGCTCCCTGCCCAATTTCCAGGTTGGCTTTTTCTTCTGTTGAATTCATCAACTAATGAATGAATTATCAACACCAGCTGAGGAGTAACACCATCCCTTGCTGTTTATTGTCTCTTCTTAGGTGTTCAAGTTGATCTATGCATGCCGTTTGGCTGAAGCAGGCCTGAGTGCCCAGGCCTTCCACTACTGTGAAGTTATCTCTAGGACTGTCCTCATGCAGCCCTCCTACTACTCTCCTGTTTTCATTAGTCAAGTCATACAAGTATGTACTCACTGTATTTTCACTCATGCTGCAGGTGTTTCCATCCTGGGTAGTTCATTTATTTTATTTTCATTTTCTGCTGCTTGTTGACAGATGTCTGAAAAGCTGCGGTTCTTTGATCCACAACTGAAGGAGAAGCCTGAGCAGGAGCTGTTCAATGAGCCTGAATGGCTGATTCACCTTAGACAGCTTGATGGACAGATCAGGGTGAGGAGGAGGGGTGTATTTAATTTAAGAATTAAAGATTTGATAGACATTCCTTTGTTTTGTTTGTTAGCACATATCCATATGATGACATTTATTGAATTTTAAACCTTGGTGATGTGTACTAAATGTTTAAATCCTCTGTATTTTGTTTTTTTTTAGACGGGGGCAATTACTTACAATGCAGACACAGGAACTCCTACACAGTTCAATTGCAGCAGTCCCAGCTCTGAGTTGGATGAGCCCAGTCCACCTGAACCTTACAGCATGCCTCTGGACGTGGATGGCCCCACCCCTGACAACCCCCTGATGAGCTCACTACTGCCTGGGCCTCCACCACAGGGAGTGCAGCTGATGCCTCCAGGTGCGTTTGTTTGTTTGACATAGAGCTCCCTGTGGCCTCCTTTTCAACCCCTCCTAACTGTCAGCCATTTGCAAAGAGCATCAGATCTCACCTCTGATACTTTCTTTCAGCTCCCACCTCCATCCTCCAAGAAGGGATGGCCCCACCTCAGCCTTTACCCCCCGGCGATGTGCCCCAGTTTTACCCAGTACCCCCCAGTGGACCACCAGGCCAGATCCCCATCTCAGGCTACCCTCCACAGGATCCTGGCTTTGCCCCTCCTCCCTTCCAGCCTCAACCCGACCAGTCGGACATGTACCCAGGAGCCCAAACGCAGCCTTGTCCCCCTCCTCCTCAAGCAGGCCAAATGTCACCACACATGCCCCCACAGATGCCGCATTCACCCATGCATATGAACCACCCTCCACACCAGATGCCTCAGCACATGCCCCCCACTCCGGGGCATATGCCACAAGTGGAGCAACCGCTCCAGATCCCACCAGAGATGCATACTGCTCAGCCAATATCATCCTCCCCTCCCAGAGGCTCCTTCACACCTCAGATGGACCTCTATGACCACATGGCTCTCATGGTCAGTGTCTGTCTAAAGAAAAGTTTCTCCATAAAGTTGTTGTAGTGTTTTTGTACAAATCTTATAGAAAACATTCACTTCACTGTCTTTCCTGTTGGTGCAGGGTCATGGGAGATCAAGGACTACTTCACAATCTTCAATGCATATGGTGAGTCCATTTATTATGTGTATTAAATGTTAGGTTTTTCCTCCAGTGTAACAAAAGAACATTTTATCTCTCACTGGAATACACCACTATGAAGAATGATCTATCCATGCGCTGTGTTATATACCAAGATCAGACTCTAGACAAAGACATCCCGGTGATGCATCTGTTCATTCAAGTGATGAGTAATGGTAGAAAAATGGGAGAAATTTTACTGTCCTGTGTGAGAATGGAAATGTAGCTGAAATTTTAGATTCACAATGCAAGTTGAGAATTTAACATGAGTATCAAGAGTTCAGTTGTGTAAAAGGAGATAATGGCTGCTCATCCTTGCATATGTGTATAACTGGAGAGATGTGAATACAGGACAGGTGTGTATGTCAGTTCTGACTAGTGTTAGTCTTCTTTAAAGGGTCCAGGCCGGCGCTCGCGCACCACCTCCGAGTCATCCACCCACTCTGGTGGAAGAGAGCGCAGCAACTCTGCCATCAAACAGGCCTCACCTCCTCCGCCTTCAATCCCTGAACAGCCCCGTCATGAAGAGGCCAAAAAAGTCAAGAAGGACTCCCCGAAAAAGGTTCATAGTCACACACACATGTATTCAGATCTTTAATTTGTGTTTCTCCAGTGTTTACTGGTGTTCAGTGCAATTTCCCATTCTTTTCTAAACAGAGTGGTGGTGGTGTTATTTCTGGATTGGTGAACTTGTTCTCTCGAAGGGCAAAGAATGAAGCTCACTTACCCAGCGACGACAACAAATCTGTGAGTTACATTTCCTATATGTGGAGGACTTATTTTAGCATTCCTCTGTTTTCAGTTTCACATATTTGCACAGGTTTTGTTCATATATTGTTCATGTTTGCACATCACCAGTACTGAGAAGAGTGCATTGTTCTTAATTGACAGATTGTGTGGGATGAGCAGAAGAAGAGATGGGTGGACCTGAACGAACCTGAAGAGGAGGTCTGTTGTGATTTTTGATGCACATATTTTTTTAAGCTCCTTGGTTCAATCGTCGACATCAAGGGACTAAAACTGAAATGTTTATGAAGCAACAAACTCTAATGTGTGGTTTTTGTATCTTTTAGAGTAAGCCCCCTCCACCACCTCCCTCTGGTTTCCCAAAGATGGCTCCCATGCCTTGTCCTGGAGGACCTGCTGCCCCCCCAAGCAGTGGTCCTCCTGTCAACATGTTCTCCAGGAAGGCAGGTGAGATGAGGGTTACTGGCTGTGGCTTTTGGCTTCATAAATACAATACAAGACCATCAAAGTTGAAGATTTAAATGTTTGTTGTCACTGTTCACACCTGCGCTTTGCTCTGGTTCTTGCCACTCAGATGTGTTTCTTTCTTCTCAGGCACTAAGAGCAGATACGTGGATGTCCTGAACCCCAGTAGAGCAGCTAAACCGGGTGGATTAGCTCCTGCTCCAGCAGACATCTTTGCTCCTCTGGCACCAATGCCCATGCCTGCTAACCTATTTGTGCCTAGTTCAGGTGTGTGTCATGCACAAAATGAAGAGATGCTCTCACATCAATTTTTACAATCGAGTCTCTTAGTTGCATGTGTATCAGCTTAGACACAAGCAATGTATCCCTGATGGCTGCAGATGAAGTGATGAAACATTTTCATTTTCTACCTCTGATGTAGCTCCTGATGATCAACAACCTCTGGAGGGCAGTGAAGGAGGACATCAGGAGCAGAATTCACCAAACACCAGCGCTGCTCCACAGGTAAACCTTATGAGCCTATATTCACATTGTAGCTCTAATGTGTAAATACATCATTTTCAAAACTGTACTCACTTAGGATATTAAGACATTAGAGTAAACTTAGCCAGTCAGAATGACTCATCCAAATTCTCTTCTTTTGCACTTTAATCTTCTCAGATGTTCAACCCAACATTGTTACCACCCGCCCCAGAGGCGCATCCTGTGCCTGATGGCTTACAGTCCGGGGAGGTAAGAGAGTTTGTTCCTGCCAAACACACCTGTAACTACCATAGTACCATCATGCCACCCCCGAAACATGATGCTCAACACCTAACAGCCAGAGTCTGCGGTTTGCTTATATGTATGAATGTATATTAATGTACAAAGGGATGTGAAAGAACATGAGAATGCATGCATGTCAACTTAAAATCTCTCTTCATAATCATGCCAAGTGCGCAGCCTTGATAAAATGTAAATGTATCTGTTCCATTTGCTCCTAAAATCTAATTCTGTCCATGTCTGTGTTTTAGAGAACCATAATTTTCTAACGTTATTTTCATTCTGAACTGGTGGATGGTATAGACAGATCTAATCAAATTCATGGGTTTGTGGTTTCTGTTTTGTTTGTTTTGTTTTTTTTCTTTATTTCCCTCCTGCTGTCTTAAGCTCTCACGTTCTAGCTCAATGAGTTCTTTATCACGCGAAGTGAGTCAGCATTTAAACCAGGTACCTCTAGCAGGGCCTCAAATGGTCCACTCTTCACGCCCGCCTGCTCACCCACCCACACTCACTCACTACCTCATTAGTAGCATGCTTCACCATGTGCACCTGAAGCTTCGCCGCCCACCCAACCCCAGGATGTCTGCCTGCTCACCTGCCTGCCATCTCCAGCATTACTAGCTTAACTCTAGTCTGTTAGAAACAACCACAAATGGGTTGATAATGTTAATGGTTAACAAATTTATCATAATCAGAGCTGCAGTGGTGACAGTGAGGTTCCTAGTTTATAGCCACACTGTCAGTGTAGCTCTGCAGATGGCAGTGGTAACATGTGCTTGTCAACTGTTTTGGTCCAGACTGAAATATTTCACTAGTTGCTTTTTGGACTGCCATGAAGTTCTGTTAATGAATTTCTGGTTCCCAGTGAAGAAGTCCTGCTGATTTTTGTGATCCCTGGATTTTCTCTGTAGTGCCACCTGCAGGTCAAAGTTTGGTATCAACATCTATTCCCACAAAATTTGGTGCGGACAGTCAGGATCAACAGAAGACATGTCCTTGTGTCTCTGACAGTGAAACTATTAGACAGATTGAAAGACCATGAAATCAAGTACAGATGGTTCATTGTCAGCTCACTTTGGTTTATGTCACTCCTCTCAACCTCAAATATCCTGCTAACTAGCAAAAGCTAACGTGCTAAACCAAAACTGTGTGTCTTGTAAATATTACACCTGTGAAACATCAGTATGTTAGCTCTCCCACTGTTAGCACACTGAACATTCAGACTCTACTGAACCATCCACTTTACCTGAAGGTCGCTAGGAGACTTTAATTCATAGATGATGGGAGCGAAGCGTGCTGGAGACGGTTGGCAGGACAACTCCCTTGCTCGTTGTCATGGGAGCACATTGCTTTATTAACCCCTCATCATAACGCTTGCATGGTTACTAAAACATTGACACAGTGGTTTGTAACGCTGCCTCCCTGTGGATCCAAGTGCTCTTAGCCGTTAGCTCTCCTCCACCTCTGTGTTAGTGTTGTCAAAATATTGTGTGCCACTGGGAGAGCATCCTCCCCGCTGTCTCTACCTGTCTAAATACTGAGATGGCAACACTGCACACACTGTAGTAATGCTGTTTGTGCCTTGCAGAGTCATCCTGCCCAGGGAGCTCCACCCACAGGAGGCGTCACCTTTTACAATCCTGCACAGTTTGCACAGGTAAGGACATTAAAAAAAAAAGATATGAATCAGTATCCGGTCGTTATGATATACTGGGTCATTTTTCTTTTTACTTAATAATGGTCTGTTTTTACTGTTATCTTCTGTTTTTTGCAGCCAAGTGCACCACAAGGAGGTGGACTCCGCTCTGGTCGTCTGGGCGGTCAGCGCCAGTACCCAGTGATGAAGTGAACATCATTTTTGCTGCGAGATTTGCGTGAACAGACTTGTTGAACAGAGTGATATCCTACCTGGAAGAAAAACGAAGCACATGGACATACTGCTCTCTGTCTTAAAGGACCCTTCTTTTTGCCTGCACCTGCGAAGAGCATAATCACATTCTTCACCATGTCGGTCTTTGTCAGCTTAACCACTGTCACCCTTTTTCTTTAGTTCAGTAATTTGAAACTGGTGTATTTTAAACAGGCACGGCGTCTCCCTGAAGGGCTTCTTCCTGCAAACAGAAAACAGACAGTTGTGTGATGGGTTTTAATAATACACATGAAATCGCATTCATTAATGCACTCAAACACAGACTGGATGTCCATGTGGGCGTAATTTAGTGTACAATAAATAAGTTCATCTTCTAAGCTGTCCAGCTTCCCCTCATATGCAACGCTAATTATCCCAGGTCCTGTTTTAGGTTTCCCTTTGTGTCCAAAGTCCAAATGTCCATGTTTGTTTGATTGATTGTATGAGTGACAGATAGAAAGAAAGTGGCACCTTTTTTAATTTCATATTGTGATATCGGACTGCGTACGTGCAGCTCTTCAGTGTCCTTCACTCAGCTGGAGAAAGCATTTTGTGTGAGAATGAATTGTGTCAATAGTGCATCGTCTGCTGTGTTGTTTGCTTTTCCTCAGTCGCCCTCCAGTAAAGGAAGGATGTTGAATGACACAGGAAAGAGACTCGAACTGGCTTCACAACCTGAGAGCTGGAGGAAGTCTGCAGTGTTAGGATGCTGCTCGTTTCAGATATTTATTTAAATGTCCTCCTGCCCATCAGCAACTCTCCACGTTACAGATGTGTCAGGGTCTTTCGTCCAAGTTAGGCTTCGGTTCCTCCTCCCGAGGAGTTTGACAATATCAACGAAACGAGGGGTGGTCTTCAGAACAGCAGGAATCAGGATTAAAACTGCATTTTAAATGTCGTTAAAAAATAAATCTATCCAAATATTTGTATATCAGATTGATTGTATTTATGAGCTATAGGCAAAAAGATGTGTGTGAGTGTGTGCGTGTGTGTGGAGAGCAACTAATTTTTTTCTGAATAGCTTTGACAAAATGCATTTATGATTGACCAGATTACATGGATTCCTATTCTGATCATTTGTATTGGCCGCTTCTGCAGACAAATAAATCTTTATCTGAATTGTGAAATGGGAGCTAATTTGCAGTCTTAACGACTTGCTTTTAATTTCATTTACTGAAATGTTTTGTTTTTTCTATCTAATCATTTGTCATCCCAAATGTTTTTAATTCACTGATTTTGTAGACACCAGATTATGATTTTAAAAATTCCCCTCTTGTTTCAGAGAAGTACTTGTTTTTCCCCCTCAATGTTTTTGAGCCCCTCATGTAAAATTCTTGACATAAAACAGTAAATAGAAAAGGTAAGAACAAAGTGGTAATAAAGGTATTTTTTGCGCTCTGTAGCATTATGAAAGAGATGTGTACTGGTTTCATAAAAGAACTTTGTGTTTTAAAATAAAATGACTATTACATTAAATACTAGACATTTGTTAAATCTCTTTTCAGAGGTAACTGTACCTGGAGAAAGTCAAAATGTCTGCAGGCAAATATCGATCCAGTGGAGCTGCAATTTTCTTTGCAGATGTAGTTCCCAAACAGCTCCTTTATGTTCAATAACTGACTGATACTATGAATATTATCAGTGCTGACGGAGCTAACCACAAATTTAATCACCGGAAAGAAAATCTAACAATCCCTGTGAAATCAAAGAAACAGAAAAGAAGACTATTAATAATTTCCCACTTTATTTATGCATCTTAGTGTGTTAGCATGCTAACATTTTCTGATTAACACATGACACAAAGGGCAGCTGATGCTCAGGGGAGAGTCAGGAGTTTTTGGTCATAAATTAATGGACAAACTGAAATTTTAACTTGATGATGGTGCAAAATTAAAAGTCAAGGGATCCACCACAGGTAAGAGGATATATTATCTGGAAACCATGAATGTCTGGACAATATTTCGCTAAGTGGAAGATTGCTACAGAAAAAGTCATGGAAGATATTCATCCAATAGGGAACATGAATGTCCACACAGCATTTCATTTCATTATAAGTCATTTCACCTACTCACAATTACATTATTGTGGATGTAGTTTCATTATAAAATCCAAACAAATACATTGTAATTTGTGGCATGGCACAGATAAGCACTTAATTTCGTGACCTGGTTAGTAAATCCTCTCATGCAGCTGACACATTTTCATCACAGATCAATGATTGTGATGTTTTGAGGTTGTAGCATTGGCTCCCATATGGAGCAATACTGATAAAGATTTCTTATTAGACACTGGCACTTGTGTTCAGTCCTTTTGTCTAACAAAGACATTTCATTTAATAGCAAAGTGAGCACCAGTATTAGAACGTGTCAATCACAACTTTTCTCAGCTGGGAAGGGGCTTACTAGACTCTTCACTTATTTACAGTTGGTCCAGTGAAACATAGACTCCACCCGACAGTCCCCTTACTCATAAAAACAAAACAAATATAGCTGGTTATGTAATAGTTAAAGATCTCCTGAAGATATGTCAGTTACTTCCAACATCCAAGTCCTTCTCTCATTAGTGTGTTCTTCTACATGTAAACGTTTGTTGTTTG
This sequence comes from Selene dorsalis, assembly GCA_900303245.1. Lineage (NCBI taxonomy): Eukaryota > Metazoa > Chordata > Actinopteri > Carangiformes > Carangidae > Selene > Selene dorsalis. Next base: position 13,042 of record OMNW01014856.1, read on the forward strand.
TTGTCTCTTCGATAGAGTTCATTTCTGAGAGTTCAGCGCTGCTTGTGCTTTCTGAACAGCCACCTCCAGCAGCGTGTGGTCAATGAGCAGCTGTTGGAGAGCAGCTGGATCCATCTCTAGCAGCATACCTGCACAGACAAATAGAACAATGCAATACAAAAATGATGCTATGTGTACAAATAGTAAGGGAAAATAATAAACTTCCAGGACATTACATGGTCAAAATCACTTATATTTACAGAGAATGTCACCTGTAATATCATTTGCATGAAGAGGAACCATCTCCTCCACCAGTGAGAAGAGCTTCTCTCCCAGTTTCTCCATGTCGTCAGCGTCTGATGCGTCACTGATGTCAGTCTCCTCGCACTGCCTGAAGGGAAACAGCAGAAACATCATTACAAAGGGGTGGTTTTAACAGGAATTTGCTCATTAACATAATTTAATTACTTTTATTACTTTGTAGATTTGATATGCAGATGCAAGAACGTGCGTACTTTTACATGTGTATGTAATATGAACAGGGAGAAACCACATACTCTTTCAGTGTCTTCAGAGCAAGGTTCACCTGCTCCTCCAGGAGTTTGGGATCTGAAAGTAGGGTGAAAACTGCCTCTTTGTGCTGTTCCAGAAGCATTCCTGTGGCCCAACACAGAAGCATATTTCTAATTAATTACACTCTAGTTGCCTGTAAATCCTGTAAATTATTCTAATAAAGTATTACAATTAACCCAAATGGGGACATGAAGGTGCATACAAAATTTCATGTCTAAAATAGTTAAAGATTTCAGTCTTGGTTCAAGCTGTTGACTATAAAAATCAAAGTGACAAACTGAAGATAACTTTGTTTTACTGCTATTATATATTATATATACAGCTGTTTGTTGAGTTGGTAGACAGGTTTCTTACCTGTGATTTTCTGTGAGTGGCCAGTGTTGTAAACATCCACCAGCTCAAACAGCTGCTCCCCAAGAGAGTCAGATGACACAGACACATCGTCTTCTTCCTTACATGTTACCCTGCTGCAAAGATGTGAAAATACACCATGTAATAAACGCCATAGTGGGTGGTTTTTAGAGAGACAATTCCCCTGGCTGGTATAATAAACTGTGCTTTCTACATATAAACATATAAAGATAACCTGAGGGTGCATCTGGCTCAAAAATGAAGGTTTGTGATGACCTAGATACTGCCTAGGACCAGCCTGTTCAGAGTGAAGGAGATCATCCTGTACCTGGGCTCTTGTGCCAGCTGCAGGGCTCTGAGGGCTTTGTCCACAGCTGCAGTCAGCATGGCCTCGTCCTGCAACATCTGGCTCAGGACAAGGCCTGGTAGCTCCAGCAACATACCTGAAACACACAGGCAGGTTTACGTTGTATTCTCAGGACTACCAAACAAATTTCGCTTGTTTATAAGATCAGCTCACCTGTAAGTTTCCCAGCAGTCTCTTTGTGTTTGAGGTAAATCCGACTGTACAGCTGTTCACCAAGCGTCTCTAGATCCTCTTCTTCTTCCATCACATTAAGACATTACCTTCAACCTGTCATGTGACTTATAAATTAGCTCTTCCCAGATTTCACCTGTAACAACTTTGTAGTGTTCACATCTTCAAATCCCAGCAGCATTCATCCACAAAAATCTACGCCCTAAAACTTCACATTTTCACTACATTGGTCGACTTAATTACACTGTTAGTGTCTACGTCATGCACCTGTGTTACAAACAAAACAACTCCCTGTATTTGTGATTAAAACAGCGGGTAGTTGATGCTTGCTGATTTTTTTTGACGGCTGTCTGTAAACACCAGTCGCACAGTAATGACGTTGTGTTTTACCCGAGAGCGGTGAGGACGTGTTCTTCCGCTGGGTTTTAATGATAAGTAGTTCCCCATTGAATGACAACGGATAATTTGATACACTCTAACTACACTTCGAAGACACACAAAACTGTGACTAACATTAAATTAACCTGCTTCACGTGTGGGGAAATGTGATTTTGTGGCTGAATGACTTAGAAAGGGGGCGGATTTATCTGCGCAAGGATCTCACGCAAAGGTTTCGTAAAACGGCTTCCGGTCTCTCCGGTCCTTTCCTCCGCTAAAAGGTAACGTGGTCGCATCGGCCGATAATACGCGGTCATTAAAGTTCGTTTGTTTGATTTCCCTATGCCTATTTAGCTTCATAAAATATCATATAATTGTTATATTGTACTATATACATAAGTTGTGGCCGTAGATGCCCCCGTACAGTGTAAAAATGTTAAGAAAACTTGTATGAACACGTCGCTCCGGTTAGGCCTCGTCTTGCTGAGTTGTGAAGCTAACGCTAGGCAGCCGCAACGTAATAAAATGTGGCTCACGGCTTTCTACATTTAATAAAAGTATACTGAAGCTGACTGTGTTGTGTGTAAAACTAGCTTATATTCCTCCCCAACCTACCCATTTGTAACTAAACGTGTGGAAATGTGTAATTTAGCGCTAACACGCTACATGCTAGCTTCCGTGCTTCAATGAAAACGGTCCTTTACACGCTTTGAGACCTGTCAGGTGAAATCTCACTAACACGTGTTCTCGTTTTGTCCAGGTTCAACATGTCGTCCCATTTGCAGTGGATGGTCATCAGGAACTGCTCCAGCTTCCTCATCAAGAGGAACGGACAGACCTACAGCACTGTAAGTAACATGCACCACCTGACGGAGACTCAGCCGTAACTGTGTCCTGTGACAATATTTTACAAACTGGTACTAAACAGGGTTTGAATCGGCTGTCAATAAGGACCTGGGCTGCAACTAATGAGTACCCTCATGGATAGATGCTTCATTAATTTGCTGGAAGAAAGGTTCAGTCTCAAACTGGTCAGAAATGTCCTAATTTGGCAGTTTTTCATCTATAATTTATAGATTGCAGCCGTTCAGCTCTTTCTTATATTCTGGTCCAGCTATGCAGAGCTTATGTCTGATTTGCATGTACAATGTTTGTTTTCTTAACACTAAACATTGACTGAAATTTAACATGAGACCTGTCTGCAAATAATAGGGTATGTCAGGACCGGACTTGATGAATTTAATGCCATTATTGTTAGTGTTTGAAATGATTGTTGACTGTGATGTTGGAAGTTCTCCAGTCGGGTAATCACAATGAAATTTATCAATGTGACAGGAGCCCAACAACCTGAAATCCAGGAACTCTTTCCGCTTCAATGGTTTGGTGCACAAGAAGACTGTAGGGGTCCAGCCAGCTGCCGATGGCAAGGGTGTCGTCGTCGTGCTGAAGAAGCGCGCAGGTAAATATTTAGTGATTCCAACACCTCAATAAAAGCTGTGATTTGTTAGTGTCTGTCTGCAACTGGTAAAATTAATCAACAGCAGATTGAACAGTTGCGTCCTGCTGTAGCACGACTATTTACTGTGTGTGACATGTTGTAGCACTTGTTACTTTATTCAGAATCCATAAAGATTTCAATACCTTCCTACTGTTTTATCAGTTGCAGTTGTCTTCAATTTGTTACTGTTCTATTTACATCTGAATATTTGTCGCACAGGTCAACACAAGCCTGCCGGCTCTTACGAGAAGATCACCATCAACAAGAACTCTCGTGCCACCCTCAACAGCCTGAGGCACATCATTAGCAAGAACAAGTACAGGAAGGACCTGCGCATGGTGAGATTTAATCGGATCTGGTGAACGCATCGACTTGTATGATTTTTAAGGTTGATGTTTGTATTTCAAAGCTTCCAGCGTCATAATTTGAGTTTTATTTTTCCCCAGGCTGCTCTGCGTCGTGCCAGTGCCATTCTGAAGAGCCAGAAGCCTGTCGTGGTCAAAAAGAAGCGCACCAGGGCTGCCAAGACAGCATAAACCAATACACATGATTAATAAATAAAAGATTTTTGTTTGGAAAAAACACCAGATTGTCCAGATTCTTGACTTGCCTCAGGATCTTGGGTTACAGCTCTGTGTGCTGCAGATTGTCCCAAACACTTAACCGCAGCCTTTTGGTGTGGTAATAGAGGTTTTTTGCATGGATGATTTTAGCCATTTTATTTCTTTAGAAAATGTATTAGAGTACCAAAACTGGAATATGTCACTGACCGGAGTAGTTAGACTCAGGTCAGTGAGCTGTTGTGTCAGCACTTAGCTGACACAGCAATCTCTGCACATCTGGAAAACTAGTATAAATGAGTTCAGCACATGACTGCAACATCATGAAATGTACAAAAAAAAAAGTTCTGGGGTCGAAAACAGTTGATGAATATACAGTTATTTTGTAAATAATGCAATGTGCATGATAAAGCTGGGCATTTAAACCAATTCTTTGCATAAACCTAAAGTCATTTGTCCTCAGATGACAATTGGTGAAAGGAACCAGTCTGAGTCTGGAAAAATACAGAAATTTGAAAAGGAATTTTTTTTTTTTATGACACTGTTATGTGATTAATGTTACTGGTGATTTTGCTGACCTGCCTTTCCACTAAACACAGTCAGATACAAATGGTTTTGCTGTTGTGGTTAGAAATAGGTCAGTAAGAGAACATTTTTACTGACCTACTTCCTGCTCCTGTGAATAAAGTTTGCTGGACCTTTGTGTCAAAGACCTGGGCAAAAGATCATCAACTACAAGCTGTTTAAATCTGAAGATGAAATCTGCACAATGCATTTCACACATGTTAAAAACTCTTGAAGATTCAGTAATATATATATTACATAAAAACATTTCCACACAGATGACCTGACAACACCTGGTCTTTCAGGTCACTCCCTTTACCTCACTGCCCTCCTGATGTCCTGGTGATGATGATCATGCATGTGACAGAGATGAGCTGCAGCTAATTAAATACCGAGCGCTTGTATCTCTGCATCGATTCTCAGGACCTTCAGTGTGGATGACGTTTCCTGTTTTTATAACATATATTATTTTTTGTCTTATTGTCCATTGCAACATCTTCTAACACGTAGCTGTGAAGCCTGAACACACATGAAGATTGAAAAGTATCATTTTCATCTGTCGTCCATCACATTGAAACATATTGCGGCCTCATGCTGTGGTCACTGTGCCCATTGATGTGGAAACATTGGATAGATTTTAAAGCAGCCCACTGGCAGCTTTCCACTCATGGCTTTGGAAAGAAAGCACAAACTGCTGTCACCTCCCTGTGGGTTTAAGCTGATAAAGTATCCGGCACCAATCATTTCTGCAGTGAAGCTCGTGTCTGTCGCATGAGATCCAGATCAGCTGCCACAGAGCGGCATGGCGTGGTGTCTGTTGGGAATGTGACGGACGGCGTGTGGCGAGGACACCATGAGGGGACTCGGACCTGTGCTGTTCTTCATGCCGCTCACTCTGCTGGTCCTGCAGGGTCAGAGCTTTGAACTACAGGATACAATCCACGCACTGATAGAGGAGAACATCCACCTCCACGACCAGCTGGAGAACCTCACCCAGGCCCTCAGGGAGCTCAAACGGATGCTGTGGCATCACTCAAATGGTATCTATGCCATTTATCTTAATCATCTTCAACATTTATATTTTAAATATTGATAACCACAGATAGGAGTTGTTCAATAGGAAACTCATTACAGAGGAAAGTTATGCTCTGGTGCAACATAGAGCCTAATCAGTGACAGGAAACATTCAATAGTATTTATCATAATAACTCAGAGGATCATGGGATCTTTACATGAACATTTTGACACAAAATGGAAAGCATGGAATTATTTTATATCATCATTTATTAATATCAGTTATACAATATTAACAGCTCATTCAAGATCTGAAGTTTTTTGTTCCCTTTACTTAATATATTTGTTTTAATAAAACTCTCTTTGCAGTTGTATTTTCTGTTTTAAAATCCCTTATGCCACTCTGCATTTCACTGCATCTTCTCTGTGCATGTGACAAATAAAACCTTTGAACCTAATTAAAAAACAAACAAACAAACAAAAAAACATTAATTACACTGAGTCTAATCTGAAGACACAAGATGTGTCGCACACATCCACTGGTGATACGGGATGAAAACGTTTGCCAAGGTCAAAACAGCCGTCTGTTCTTTTCTACCATCTTAGTTTATTTCCCTTATTTTCATTTCCTGTTGGTGTCCTGTGTGTTTTCCTCTTAATCCTCCCCCTGCTGCTTTTTATTCATTAATTTTCAAGCTTTCTCTTTTCAGTGGTTCCACCTCACCTCTGCACGACTCTTACGCTTAACTCTCTCGTGCATTGGTCTGCACTGGGACACTAACACAGCTGTTCTGTGTGTTTAACCCAGACCCAGAGCATCACGACCACCACGAGCATCATGACGAGGATGCTCAGCGTCTGTGGGACGAGTGGTCTGAACATGGTGTGTATCTCCTCTCCTGCATGACACTGCAGTGAACTCGATTGTGAAAATCTTCAAGCAGAGCCACTGCACAAACTGAACACAAACAGTTGTGACAGAGCATTAGATGGCATTGATTTCATTTCCATGTTGGCAGTTACACCTCACACGTCATGTAAACACCAGAGGGGTAATGAAATGATCTGTTTACCAACCAGGGGCTGATGACGAAGCCTCTAAACACACAGTGATGTGACAGGATTTCTGTGTCCCATCAGGCATCAGTGCAGAAACCCACCTCCTGCTGGAACACGCCTTTTGTGGACACGACCTGCACGACTCAGCCGCCCCCTCCCTCTCTGAAGGAGCAGCCGCCCTGCTGCTGACATTACCCTGCCTCACCCTGCTGTTGTTGAGATGCTTGTAGGCCACAGGAGCCTCCTGTTAGTTAGTAAGTTAGTAAGGTTTTCATGGCCGACAGGGACAACTGCAAACGGCGCTGTGTCATTTAATACAGCTCCACGGTGAGTTTTGATATTGTTGCAGAGATTAGCAGTGACCCTGGCTCTTCCTGTTCAGAGTGATTATCGAGCGGACAGGATTGGATGAGTTGACCCATCCGCAATCTGTTAGACGAATCACCACTGGGAAATTTACTGAACTGGAAAGGAGCCTGTTGATGCTGGTGTTTCATCACAGGAGGAGGCTGAAATGTAGCCGTGTCTCATCTAATTATTATTATTTCCATTGTGTCTGTGTGAACACATGATTTCTTATTTTTTAATTTGTAAAGTTATTTATGTAAGAGTTGTTTCATCAACCACATTTTTGTCATTATCAGGGAAATTAATTAGAAAAAAAAACTTTATTTTTTAAACTCATTAGTCCAAATTGAAAATGTTATTAAATTATACTTATATTTTTATTATTATTCTGTAGGTAAGTTTGGTGACTTATCTCAAGTGTGCAGCTATAAACACTGACAAAATCATGTAGTTTGATTCCTTATCATATGTTCATGTATCTTTTCTCACAGCATTAATACAATGACACTAACTGACGACTACTGACAAGTCAAAATGTCTGTGTCAACACT
>OMNW01014856.1:20474-48948 GCA_900303245.1 Selene dorsalis
GTCAGCACTAGTATTCATCTGTAAATACAATAAATGGCTACACATGAGATAAACTCAGGCAGCTGTCGTTACCATTATTACAGCTGCATGCAGTGATATTTATGGCCACCTGGGGGCAGCAGAAGAGTGTGTGAGGACAATGACATTATTTTCTTAGGAAATTGTTATGCTGAAAAAGAGGGTGTGTGTCAGGAGAGTTGTTTACTGTTGTATTTTGAACACCCAGCAGAGGCAGATGTGAGTGTGATGAAATGTTTCCTGTGTTTCTTCAGCTCCAGTGTTTTTTTCATGTGACGCACCACCAGTGGGAAACGTTCCCTTTTGTTATCAGCAGTTACTTGATACCGCTCTGATAAGGTGCGAGGAGCAGTGAGGTGGATAATCAGTCATGCTTGATTATGTGCATCATTCCTGCTTGTGTGCACAATCTGAATCCACTGCTGCTGGAGCACCATAGTGGGCCATAACCACTACAAACCACTGTACAGAAGTAATTAATTAATGTAAATATATCAAATAGGTATTGGGAAAATGATGACTATTATTTTTTATCAAAACAGGGTCTGATTTCAAGAAAATCTTTCTCACTTTAGATTCATGGGGAAATACTAACAACTCTGACAAATTAAAAATACAACAGGCAGCGAGTCCAAAGACTTTACAGTTTATTTTTCCTTTCTATTTTAAATGATACAGCACATATAAAATTTAAAAAAAAATCAACTAGCAGTCAGTTAGTGCTGAAGGATTCGTATTCTACAGAGTGACCCACATATAAAACAATGAAGATGCACAAGAAACAAAACAGGGAAATGTCTTTCAACACAAATAAATAGTTGACAGTCACAGCTCGACCTACACCTACAGCATTCTCACTGTGCATAAGAACAGATCCTCAACAATGATAATGACTAGTATTTACTCTCATTAAATATGAACTCATGTTTACCATGGAATGATGAACGTCCACTGGACCACTGTGTCTGAGTTTTGTGCACTTACTTTTGGTTCTGCTTCAATGCTGGTTGTAGGTTGTTGTACGAGTAGTAAAATGGCAATCAAGGCTCAGTCTGTCGTTACTGCAGGGGTCCACACATATACATATACATACATATATATATATATATATATAAATGATCTATTGTCCATGCAGACTGTGATTCCCAAGCATGTAAAGCATGTTAGATATCATGGCTCTAGTCTATATCAAGGTCAGAGTCCTCATCACTCACAGCGGTCTGTATGATGGCTCCATTGCGAATCACCTTGGCGACCATAGGGGGCTTGTCAGGAAGTAGGCCGTACTCCTGCAGCAGAGCCTCCAGGTCCACAGCAAAGAAATCTTCCCCCAGCTGGTCTGTGAGCCGCACAAAGTTGCCGATGAGGTCTCCTCCTTTGTAAATGAGCAGCGCGGGCAGAGCGCTGTCCCTGAACAGAGCGCTGGTGCTGATGGCCGAGCTGCGGACGCTGCAGAATTTGACCAGCGGGTACTCCTGAGCCAGACAGAGCAGACTGCCGCTCATGGCCTCGCAGCCCGGGACGTCCGGCTCGTAGATGTGGATCATGACCAGCGTGCTTTTATCCTCCTTGTCTAAAGCCTCCAGGAAGTCCTCCCCGCTGTTGAGCTCATAGACCTGCTCAAAGCGTTTACCACGGCAGAGCTGACGCCGCATCTCTTCAATGCGCTGCATACGGTAATGCTGCAGGAAGTCTTCATCATCCTCCTCTTCCTGGAGCATGTTGTACTCCTGCATGGTCATCTGTGGAGCAGATGCAGACAAAAACATGCAGTTAGTTAAAAGGAATGTTTGTGAAAGTTTCTTGTTTATTTTTTTTGCCAGGAGTTTTTGCAAAGATCACAGAATTACTTTATTAATCCCAAAGGGAAATTCATTGATACCACTTTTCTTTCTACACTGAATATAAATTGATTAGAAATGAGGGAAACAGAAAACCTGGCTCTGTCCAAGGATGACAAATAAACATGCAGTGTTTTATTTTATTTATCGGTTTTTGAGCCAAAGTATTTTCTGGCCGCTAATCCAGGGAATCAGTGGACTCAAAGATACTGTTCCCAGCTGAGAAATGATCTTACACATACATCATGTAATGTCAAACCTTTCTTGTGAATCAGTCCTTTCACAGAACCAACAATGTATTCTGAAATATATCCACTCTGCCCCAACTTGATGGCAAGAATCAACTTGAATAAAATTTCTCAGGGCGCATGAAATGTGTCAGATAGTTGGCAGGGGCTCTAGTGCTGAGTGAAATCAAATTAGTCACTAACATTACTGAGCCATAATTAGACAATGTCTTAAAATGGAGAAGGCACAGGGATTCCACTGTGTTAATGAGGCTGTCCCTATTGATATCTTGCCCTTATTCATCCTTTTCCCATTAGCAAATGTGGCACAGTTTCAAGAGGGAGTCACCAATACGCTGCCAGGATGGAAGAGATTTATACCGAGTTATCTTTCCATATGCATTTCTTCCCTGTGTGTGAATTCTGTCCCCATCCAACTTACTTTGCCTTGTAGTTTTTCCTGCAGCTCCTTTTGTTTCTCCTTGTCCTTCTCCAGGTCCAGGTCAGAGCGGCAGGTCATCGACAGCTTCTTGATCAGTCTTTCCATTTCTTTCTTCTGCTCTTGTTTCTGCTCCACTTCCAGCTGCTTGTATTTCCTCCAGTCATTGATCACACCCTTTGGTCCTGAGAAGGAACAGCCAGTGTCACTCTCAATATTAACAACTACTGTAAATATGTACTACTCTTACTAAATATGGTGTCTGTATAAATGATAAATTGATGATCAAGCTGGTTCCAGCTTCTAAAATTTGTGTTTTGTACCTGTGTTGACAGCACTTCCATCTGCGCTGTACTCTATCTCCGGCTCATTGACGTTAGCGTCCCGGATGGTCTTGCTCTCCCCATCCTCATCCTCATTGTCGCTGCCTTCATCCTCACTGCTGCTGTAGTAGTACTGCAGCTTCTCTCCCAGGATCTTGTCATCCAGAGTCGTCATGGCAGCGGCTCACCTGAGTGAAGCAGTTACTGATGTGTTAGACGGGACACTGATATAACAACAGCTAAGATTAAAGTTCTCATGTACGATGGTATCATTATGAGCTGTTTAGATTTATTCTGAGAATCTACATGAATAATCTGACATTTTTTCTTAAAATTCAAAGACTGTACAGCAAACTCTACTTCAACAACAACAACTCCTTCAACAATTAGACAAAGAAATAAAGAATATCAATTTACTTTGGGAAATTATAACCGGCATTTTGTTTTACCTGTTTATTCAATGGCACATAATGCACTTAACCGTAAATTTACCTAATACTTTGCATGGGTGTGGCAGTACACCATAAAAAAAAAATCTTTTGCCTCATTGACAATGTTGCTGCAGCCTCACAGATAAAACCTCTACAGATTAACTACTCTTTTATCACATAATAGTCACAATAGTAAGTGCATCAGTCAATGAGGCGTAATAAACCAGACCGACAGCCAATCCGAGCTGTCAGAGGGCTTATCTCAAAAATAGGACATCTACACTATACATAGCTTTCACGTAAGTGTGTCAGTTTATATAAAACTTGAGCTTAAAGGCCTTTAACGATGCAGTGAGCCGTGTGTAAGCCAGCTCATGAGCACAGATGGAGAAGCCAGGAGGCAGACACCCTCTCAAAATCCCTCTCACTTTGACAGCGGCTTAGGTAGCAACACAGAGAATAACATCACGCTACACTACCACGTACAGCTCCTTTGTTTTAATTTGACTGCCGCCCGGGGACAACAGACACACACATATCTCCCCTGCCCTTGAATATAATATCTTAAACACATGTAAACAGAAGAGCAGTCGAAACCGCAGGCAACACCTATAACAACCCCTGTTGATGTGTTCAGCTGAGTCGGCTAGTTACCATCGTTAGTAAGCCGTTAACTGTTAAATGTTTTTTCCCCTCAAGTACCTAAACACTACTGGATGGAGGATATAGACGATCCAATTATCTTGTTATTGAAGTAGGGCGCGGGCCGCAGCAGTATAGTCCGGCTGCGTTTGTGAAAGTGAGCTAAATTAGCGTTAGCCAAACGAGCTAGCTGTATTTTCGTTGACTCGTAAACATTAGCTATAGCCTTAAACCAAGCGTTACCGAACTGACCGTCATATCTAACTTGACACCAACATTGTCTCTTACTATAAAAGCATATCGAATAACAGTCCGTTATGAATATTTAGTTCTTCTCCTTACCTTGAATTTATGGCCTGCTAATGTAAGTAAAACGTCACCAGCGGACACCGCTCGCTCTGGCTGATCGGCTAACGTCTGCGGCTACAAGCCCGTCCCCCGGACTGTGCTGCCTTCACGGTTCACAGCGGTGTCGTACAAATGAACTATGAACACGAGAGCAAACGATATTAAACTCAAAGTCGCAATTCAGGCTATAGTTCTTTTTAGAAGCCACAAAACTTATTATTTGTTAATTAATGTAATTGTTGATTATATTTTGTAAAGACATATCTTGTCCCAAATGAGCATGTTTTGGCATTTTCTAGTTATGTTCTTGTAGACATGGACTTTACTGACAGTGCTTGAAGACAACATTACAACATGGTCCATGCATGTAACGTAGAAGTGCTGCACATTGTTGCATGAAATAAAACATGATTTTAGTGAGATATTTCATGGCTTTCTTTTGTGATTAAACACATTATGAATAATAGTCGAATGAAGGTTTTATGTTATGTTTTTTTTAAATTCAGAGAATATTCAGAAACCTTAACTCAACTGAGAGGAAAGGTATGTTATTACGTCAATAACCCACTTAACTGCATTAAAACTTATATTTTATGTTTCTAATATGTTCATGTAGATAAAAAAAATTCTGACATGCTGACAGGTAAAACCCAACACAGGTGAAATGAGTTTGGAAGATATTTGAAAAGATTTACTTGGCTGTGCACTCCTGTATTGCTTTGTTTCCAGGAAACATCTCTCTTAGGAGGCACAAGAATGAAATGAATGAAAAGAGTGTTTCTCGGGTCATTGACACCATCTGTTTAATGATCTCCCTGAGAAAAACTTCGGCCTGGAACCCCACCTATTTGAAGCTGTCTCGGGTGAGTAGACACATACTTGGAAGATGCTGGAAGTGTCATTATGCAGCCACAGACTTCATCACTAGAGGGCGACTCGGTCATAAAATAGAGCACATACCACCACCGCCGCTACTGCTACCAGTATAACCATTGATGTGGCACCCAACTGTCAAGTCATGACCTCGATATTACTCTTTTTCTTTCAAACATCTTTAAAAGTACTAATATACTAATAATAGACCATTAGTTTATGCTCTTTTTTAATGAAACAAATCACTACATACAACATCACATTGTGGATGTCAGGCTGGTCTCTGAAATAAATGCACCTAAACTTAAGGTAACTATTGCTTTCAGCTTTATGGATCCAGTTTACATTCAATCTCAAGCCAAAAGAAACACCGGATCCATGACACGGAGTGAAAACTCAATGAACAATGGATAGTAAAAACAAAGATGTTGATCACTGCCAATCTAAATAAATGACCAGTAACTCAAATTGTGTCTAAAGTTTTATTTTCATGAATGGTAAAATAACATTGTAAAAAAACAGTTTTCAAAATAAATCTACAGACAGTACATACTGTACCTTGATTACTGGACAGTGACAGTGTTGGTATTTCAGTCCTCAGGCACAAAGTGTTAAATAAAAATCATGTTCATTTCCTCACTGATGTGTGTGTGTGTTTAAGTGTGAGACTGATTGGGCTGAAGATGAGGTGTGTTGATTTAATACTGAGCTCTGTGTCCCACGTGACTCTCCAGTGCTGTTCAAACAAGTACACTACTCACAAAATGTTAGGGATATTCGAATGTCATTTCTGTGACTCTTCCAATCTCTCTGTTTCTCTGTCCAACCTGCTGATGACACCCTGTGACACTCTCAGCTCAGTGGACACCTTCCTCTGACAACATCCTGTCTGAATCCTGAATGTAAAGGTTATAGTGCATTTAGGTGCATTCTGAAATATCCCTAACTTTTTGTGAGCAGTGTATTACTGTACATACTTTCCTCAAACATCTTCAACACTTGTTAGTTTTTTTTAGCAGCAGCCTCTTTTATCTTCATATGCTCTCAAACTAAAAACCTCTGGTGTCTGGAAAAGGTCATAGCTCATCAGGCCGTTCTTTGCTGTCACTCATGCCTGTCTGTGACAGCTCCTCTGTTGGTATTCTGAACCCCACATAAGGACACGTCCTGGTGTTCTGACAGACCAGTTTCTTAAGCGTGGCAGTGTTTACTATATCAAAGCCGACTTTGCCTCCAAAGGTGCTGGGCTTCCAGTAATCTGGAGAACATATGGGGTTTCCCATGAGGCCTTTCAGAGAGAAGGGGGCGCCCATCTCCACCATGCTCTCTCCAAATATGGTTCCCTCGCGCGTTCTCTCCAACATTAAGCCGGGATAAAATTCAAGAGCGTCGATGTCACCATAGAGTTCTTCAAGTGCATTGGCAATCTCCTCGTTGTCTGCAAAAGTTAATCACAAGTATCGCAAAGTTAATGTACAGTCTCTCACTAGCAGCACAACCCTACAACTCTTCTGATAGCTATTGAACTGATTCTCATACAAACGAGAGCCCGTGATCACTAAAAAAAAAAAACACATTAGCATGAACATGGTACAAAGAGTCATGTTTCCCTATGGAAGAATTAGAGTTGCTTTGATGATCCCCTGACTTTTCATTTACTACCACTGTTAGTTAAACTTTAAGCCTGTGCAACTGTAACATGCTAACACGCTAAACTGATTTGGTGAACATTGTAAACATTACATCTGATACCCATCATGTGGGCATGATATCATGTTAACATCAGCACTGCATAAAACTCTGATAGCTGTTTGGCTACAGAGTGTTAGTCTCATTCATAACTTTCCTGTGCCAGAGATACATGATGAAAACCAGCATTAATGTAAAGTACATACATGGTACATACAGTTATAGATCATTATCTGAGGAACTTGGATAAAACTATTACTTCGCTTTACAAGATTGCAATAAAAAACCTTGGCTTAAGAAATATAGTGAAGAAAATGCACATAACTCGAGGCCATTTATTCCAAGAATGTACATGGCGCTGCTCTCATGGACTTGTAAAAGTCGTAAATCACAGGTTGTAAGTGTTGCACTTTTGCTGTGTGGTCTGCACGCAGTACTGTTTTTCTTACCAGTGAACTGTCTGAACGATGTGTATGGCTTCAGGTTAAAACGCTTCCTGTACTCGTTGAAAGGCTGCACGCGGAGCTGGCGGGACTCCTTAATGGCACCCACGGCCACTTTGGTCACCACAGCATTGATGTTAAAGCCGCCACCAATCTGTAGGACAAAGGTTAAAAGGATTGAGAATCAATCATTAAAAAGTAACATCATTCAAACTACAATATTAGTGGGGGCAGGTGATTATATGATCAAAATATTAAATTAAAACATAGAGTCAGATGAAATCCTTTTCACTAATGTACTTTTATATACTATTTCACATGCTGGCAACTTCTTTTTCCGAAATTGAAAAACAGTCTCAGATTAATCTGTACATGACATACTGTTCACCCTTCACACACAAACTGAATGTATTTTATTGTATGAAGGCCAGAAAATGACACATTAAATGCCGCCCTACTTTAAATCTATCTCACATCTGACTGTATCGCAAGAATTTCTTATTCAAATATATTTATGTAGTTCATTAAAAAGAGAAAGATGTTGATTGTTTTTTATATTTTCATGCATTGAATGTAGCTCGTGTTTATGTGTTATGTATAACAGCTGCTGGGTTGTGTGACTGAATGACCTGACACAGGCTTTCCAATGTAATAACCTGACGACTGTAATGAATAAACATTGTTTGTTTCAGCATCATAGTGTTGTGTTTCCATTCAATGTGTAAAACAACAATCCCAACCGACCTCATTAATCAGATGACGGTACTCTAAGTCATCAATTTGTAATCTGGCTGAAAAACCACCAAAACAGGAAGACTGAGCGCTTGTGCCAAATAAACATAGTGCAGCTATTTGAAAAAATACTGCAGGTTTTGTGTATCAAGAAAACATTTTAAACTACCATAGAATTACTTGGCTTTAATGTGTGTGATTTGTTACCTGTCCAGCAACTTGCCGAGAGAAAGCCTCCACCAGCTTCTCTACGCCGTAGTGTGTGAGAACAGATGTGTTGAAAAGGAACTGAGTGTACAAGAGTTCATCTCCATTTATTAAGAAGGAGTCAGGCATCAGGGGATGCCAGTGGTAGAGCTGGCTGAACTCCAGGGCGATCCGGTTCCCATACTGGAATTGGGAGTTAAAAAGCAGGGTGGGATCGAACTTCAAGTGCAGCATGTATCCACTGAGGTGCTGCACATACTCCTCTATCACTATTTTTATCGTCTCACCTGAGGGGAACATGCAGGGACACAGAGAGGGAGGACATGGAGATATAATATAATTAAATACACAAACGTCACAAAAGAAGAATGAGTGATAAATAAAGGAAACAGGTCGACATTTGGGGAAATGAGCATTTTTGTTTTTTAGCTGAAAGTTAGATAAGAATATTGATACCACTCCGTTGTCTGTCAGCTCCAGGCTGAAAAATGGAGGAAATAACGAATCTGTCTTAATCCCAAGCAACTTCCATTTAATGACACATCTAAGGTTTACGCATGAACGTGATTTATCTTGTTTGTTTAACTTGTTACAAAACTCAACATTAAAACAATTTGTGGCTTTTTGGGCGGTTACATGCCAGACTTATTTTGGCAGAGTTCAGCGATTTCCTGGAACCTTGACGTCACCATGAATTTGGGAAGAAAGTAGTAGAGTCAAGAAAGTTACAGCAGCCAGGCATAAAACAGTCCTGCTTGAACCCCTGTTAAAAATACTAAAATAAGTGGATTGTCTAACTTTAGAGACAGGGTGTCTCTTTCCCTTTGTTTAATTTATGCTAAGCTAAGATGCACTTTCCAGCTGCTGGTGGGACCTTCATATTTAACAGTGTTTCTCATCTCAGGAAGAGAACGAATAAAACTGCAGCTCACCAATGATGACGAGGCGTGAGGTCTGGAAAAGCTGTTCATCGTCCCAGGTGGGATGCTCTGCTTTCAGGACGTCACACACTCGGTTGTGTTCTCTCAGCCACAACGTAGCGTACATCCCCAAACCAGGAAGAAGTCCAAACACCTCCTGACCAATAGCCATCTGACTCTCAGGAGGGACTCCAGGTGGGTAGCTCATCTTAATGGGAGCATCAGCAACAGAAGGAGGGTACATCTGGCCGTCAATTAACTGATGGGAAAAAATAGCAAAACTTTATTACACCAAACAAGTGACTGCAAAACTTTATTCCTCCTGAAACATGTCATATTTGAAAAGTTCGTTCAGCTCATTCATATCCATCAGAATGAATGACAAATTAATGACTATCTAGTCTAGTCTGTAAGGCGTTTTTTCATTCAGACAGTTTATAAATCCACTCCACCCTTGGAATAGAAACTACAGACAAATCTGCCTTGCCAAAACGTTTTGTTCTGGTCTTGATGAATGTGTTGTGATAAGTCTCTGTTGGTTTGTTTCTATTCAAAGCTTCAAGTCGCTCACCTGATACTTGAGTTTTCCGTCTTTGTGAAGCCTGAGGTGGAGCTGACGCTCCAGGTTGTCTCCATAAATGTGCCCTGCATCCACCTGTATGAGCCACAGGAGACAAACAATTAAATGAAAGGACGAGAGAAATAATAAAAACAACTTTCTATTTCTATCCATTGTGCTCTATTCAGTCCAAGAGAATCTCTAAAATTAGATATTAGATTTATTATAAAAAAATGCCATTAATATGTTTTATGCACTTATGGCAGTATTTATCACTATGGTTTATGATGTCATTTCTTGTTTATACATATAATATATACATTATACATAAGGTAATCTATTCTCTAAATAAAGTCAATTAAAAGCTCTAAATAAACTAACCCCATGTGCTAGAGCCTTAGTGAAGCCCACGCCCATGCGATTGTAGGTCTTAAAGAACTGGTGGGTGAAGTGCTGGGCGAAGAAGGCGAACATGAGGTTGGAGCCCTGCGGGTCGGGTCTGAACGTTCTTCTCTTCAGCAGCCTCTCCACCAGCAGCTCAGGGTCAGGCAGCTCAGCTCTCCCTGAACAGAAAACACCACAACGTCACTTACAGCGCGGGACACAGATACACCACGCCTCTAGTCATAATACTGCAAAAAAAGTGCATCTGTCAAAACCGCAGTGATACAGTTACACACATCACACTGCACTTCTGAACCATTCAAGGTCAATAATCTGCATGCAGGTCACTGTGGTGAGAGGTTTGGTTTTACTGATAAAAACACTGAGCGAATAATACCTCCAGCGTTTGATATGACTGATGCTGTAACACATATACACATCTCACAAATAATATCAAAATCATACTTGGGTTTAAAGTAACTTAGTAGATACACACTTCATAATTTCACTTAAAAATATCAAAACAATGAGCTGAACAACACAAAACAAGTCGAGTTCAAAGTAACTCTCTATTGACTTGTATCGTTGATGCTTTAAAATGCAGTTATTGGATCCAAGCGTGTTACATAAATATTGATTATTGCAACTTTAAGCTTATATATATATAAATATAAATGGGGAGCTGACCTTTGACCCCCAGAGGTGTTGGGCAATCCTCAGGCACCGGGGGCAGAAGCCGAGTGTAGTAGCTCAGGTTATAGTAGGATTCCCAGCTGAGGTAGCCATATTTTGAGTTGTAGGTTGGAGGGTTTGGTATTAAGTTGGACCGAACTGTTCATAAAAAAAAAAATTAAAAAAAAAATTATGTCATCAGAACACATGAACTAATGACAGGCATGAATTGATTGATCGAACTGCTGACCCCAGACCTGTTAAAACGAGCCGCATGAGAACCTCCCGTAGAAACGTGTGGTTGATGATGTCCCACAGCCAGTGGAAATGTGTGAGGATATAATGCACCACATCTGGGCTCGGCTTGATGAAATGACGCACTCTGGTCCAAAACTCAGCTGCAGTGGAAATAGATACTTTTGTTACTGGAAATCGCGGAATTCTGGAAACTGACAGTGGAAATTCACTCAGTATAACCAAGGCCTTTATATCACTGTCCAGCGAGTCTGGGCTTGATTTTAATAGCCTGGTTACAGAGCTCAGAATCACCACTCACGTCTCCAAACTGCTCAGTGACGTCGCAAATTACATACAACAAAATGACAATCAAGTCTCATATTTGCACCATGAGAGCGATGGTGGATCACAGGGTTGAAAAACTGCACAAATTGGACTCAGTGTGTTGGGAACATGAGGTTGATGGAAGCCAAACACTTCAACTGAGCCGTGACGATCAGGAAAAAAGTAATTGGCAACTGTTTTGGTGAAAAGCAAAAAAAAAGCAAAAAAAACCTGATCCTGGCTTCTTAAATGTGATGTTTTAATTCTGCTAATTGTCATATATGACAGTTAACTAAACATGTTAATGTCACATGGGACTGTGGGAAATTATAAAAGTAATTTTTCTGGTATTTTTAACAATCTGTAGGTAAAACAAGCAGCTTTTTGTATGTTTTCTCTGACACCAAATGTGGAGCAGGTGGTGCTGATGGTCGCCTGAGAGGAGCCTCAGCCATTGTTGTGTTTTCAATACCAGAAATTATAAAATGTCCTTTTCAGCTGAGTCACCTCTTCAGGACAGACTGGGTGCTACAGTGACTCACTAGCTACCGGAAAATGATGAGCCAGTCCTGCTGGTTAGCATGCTAACGTCAACAGGGGAGATGCAACATGGGCATTACTCTCCTTTGCATGAGATGACATTGGGGAGTTGAGAAATGTAGTTTGGTGGCTGAAAGTGAACAGCTCTTCATTCTAATGCTGGCTACACAGCAGCAGCAACGAGTGTTGGTCGTTTTATTAGGTGTTACATGTTGTTTTTGTTTTTGTTTCCAACACAATTAAACTGTGCTGCAAGAAACGACACGCAAACTTCTTATTTCTTTATTCGAATGAATAAAAGTTACTGAGGATGTTTTGACTTAGGTTCCATCAGGGTAAAATTGTGGAGCCCCATGTATCTGACTAGTCTAACTAATGTAAGCTCTCTATTAGTTTATGCTAGGCTCTCACTTGGTCCCACTTTCCTTTATCCTGTTTAACTTATCTTTTCCTTCCTTCTCCTCCCACTTGGCCCCTTTTTTTCTGCCCAGTCAAAGCAATGGTTAATTGTTATCATGCACAGTTGGGGTGATGTAACTACATAACTCTCAGCCAAATACATCACATCTGATTAAGGACTACAGTGTCTGATAGGCCCTGGTTAATGAGAAGCAGACCATCAGGATTAGTGGGCACTTCAGTGGAGCCATCAGCAGGAGCAGCTCTGATCCAGCTGGTCTCTTTCTGGCAAGTTGCTCTTGCTTCTCCTGGGTTTTCCAAATATTTGGGTCTAGACAAGGAATCCTGACTCTGCGAGCCAGGATGTATTACACTATTTCCTCATGTAACAAAAACAAAATGAAAGGTCATACGACCCCTTCCGTCTTGTGCACAAAGGACTAAGAGAATATTTCAAATTCCCCAAACACAGAGTAATAAAAGAGAGAATGAGAGTTGGTTTGATGAGAATAAATGGACTCACGGACGGTGCAGTTTTCTCCGTAGTGGCCGGTGTGAGTGCAGTCACACTCATACTTGTCCTCACCATACCTTACACACACACCCCAGTGCTGGCAGGGGAGATAACAGCATGGGTTCACTGTGGGAAAACAAGAGGAATAACTCATGTGACATGGGAGAGATATGCGCTAACCCCAAACTCTGCCAGACCTATTTCATATATGTGTGACATCTTCAGAAACTCAGTTGAATTATTATCTTGGTGCACCAAAAACATCTGTCTTGGACTATGTAACCACCCCTGCATTTTACAGACAGAGCTCTAAGGACATACTTTTACTAATGAAAAAAAAAAAAACACCTGTCGATGATGTAGTTCTGTTTCAATCCCTGCTGCTTGTGTAGTTCTTGTTTTTCAGCAATGTTGTAGAAAATCACCCAGAAAGAATACAATTGGTGCTATAATGCAAATAATTTGACACTTAGAAATTAAAGTTAATTCTATTTGAAAACCACAAATAATCCGAGCTCATTACTATTGCTGGAAACATTAAGTTTTACGAGGGAATTATTCCCTTTTGTTTCTGGCCTGAACGCACCTGTGGTATCTGGTGCTGCCAGCAGAAACTGCAGGAAGCTACTGTGTCTGGCCAAGAACTAATCTGACACACAACCACTCTATAAACCAGCAAATCAACCAAATGACATATAATTGGTTAATTACTGAGCTGTACAGGAGTGGGTAAGTGGATTGTGTTTCCTTTGGATGGTGCCAGACTAGCTTTTCCTCCCTGTTTTCCAGACTTGGGAGTGGTACAGAGCCAATAAGCCTGTTTACCAAAAGCATTACCTTAGAAAGGGAGGACTTTAGGAGTTACTCTTAAAGATGGTGTCTGTGACATTTACAACCATAAACATGGGTGTATGATTATGTTACGGTTACGTGTCGGTGTGTATGTCTTATATATGTGCATCAGTTCTTTACAAATCAAACAAAGTACTATGGGAAAAATACATCTATGGTCATTCAAGTCAGTCACATATAAAAAAGCCCTTTGTTCACTAACACGGAAAAAAAATGAGGGGGGTTGTCTGAGAGATCTCCTGACATGATATAACAAGCAGAGTTTATGAGAAAGGAGATAATCCTAATGCACAATGTGAGATAAGCTTGTTTGTATTTGACATTCCTTCACCCTAGATTTTATGCACAGATAAATCAAAGTGTTGATATGCAGGTAATGTTTAACATCAGATAAACTATGGAACAGGCCAGCTGCTGTGATGACAGGTTATAACTCTCTGTCAGAAGCACACTTAAAGAATGCAAAAAAACACTTGATCACTATCTGATGTAAAAGGTCAGAAAAAGTTCAAATGTCAAACAAAATAAGGCGGAAATTGTCCTCACGTGCCACTATTGTATTACCTCTTCAAACATGGAAATGAATCACTGTCTGTGAGTCAACAATTTATAGAAGTTTGTCTCCTGTGACTCAGCTGGTTTTCTGCGTGGGTCTTAACTGAAACAACCTTCTCATTCATTAACCTGAAGTCTTTGCAGACTTCAAAATCTGAGGATAGATGCAAAAGAATGAGGCAGGGAGACTTGTTTTTTCACACGGGTGTGAAATGATGACTCTGGCCTGAGGGCAGGATGGTATATTGTGTATATAAAGGGGGGTTTGGGGGGGTTGTAGCTGCACAGGTCAGGCTGCATGTCTCTACAGGTTGGGCAGGAAAAGTCTGTTCAGGGTCTTGACAGCAAAGAAGCATGAGGATTCCCTTGAAATCCCGTTTTTATGGAAAGTTAGATCAATTATTCAAGTTAAAGAGCAAAACATAACAATCTTGCCTCTCTACAAAAAAGTACAAAACAAAGTGGTATGTGTTGGAAAAATCCCAAATCAGACCTCACAATAATCTTAGCGTCTCTTCACATTAATGAAGTCATGTAATTGTCACAGGATCAAGCCTGTATGGGCCTGTCTTCGCTATCAGGGTTACAGGAATGTTTGGTTGCATGGTGGCAGCTTAACCCACTGTACTGTAGGAAGACCTGATAAAACTACAGTGATAATGAAAACACAGGCATGCACCACGCACCTCCGATTCAAACTGAGCATGTGTTTCCTGCCTGAGACCTAGGCAGCACCAAAAGTTCACACTAACGCACAATTATGTGACAATGCAGGCATAACAGTGTGTGGCCAAACCCACTGACCTCTCACCTACCTGTGTTGGACGTAACCTCATCACCCAGGCATGCAGGCTCCAACACCAGCAGTAGAAGAGCCCAAACTGACCCTAAGACAGAGGCTTTAGCAAAAAAAAAAAAAAAGATATCAGTTTACATCCAGGAGCAGGGAGGCGAGACACAAAAGCAGCGGTCAGTCATACTCACATCTCATTACAGCAGCTTCCGTTCAGGAGAATTTCATTCCAACTGATAAAACTGAATAAGAGTTGTGGTTATCCAGACTTCTGGTGGTTCAGAGCTGCAGGGACGAGGTCCACTTGTTAGTAAACAGACAGACGGTGAAAGTGACACTGCAGCAGCGGGACTAGCAGCCAGGTAGGTTAACTCTTGTCTGTGAGTGCTGCAGCTCTGTGGCACTGTGCCTTTACCTGCCCTCAGACTGGAGAGGGAAAGTGGGTTGGTGTCTTCAGCCCGGGTGCAGGTCTCTGGCTCTTTGTCGCCCCCTCCTGCTGGTTTAAACAAGGTTGAATCTCGTTCACTGCTCAACTTCTGCCTCTACATTTATATGTCCTGATCTCAAACTGAGATGCAAGAGGTATCATTTTTCAGGTATCTGTAGTTCTCTGTGGGGTTTCTTTGGCTTTCTGTCATAAAAAAAAAACAAAAAAAAACTGTCCATCTTCACAGATCACACAATGTAGTTAATGTTGGCTGGTCCATTTAGCTACGTCAGCTTCAGAGTGTGTATTGTCTAATCTAACATTTGTTGACCTATTCCACTCGGGACCAAGCGATGAACAGACTGCTTTCCCTTTTCTGATCCTCTTCACTGTTGCTTCATCTTAACAGGCATCTCTGCTTGTTTCTTTGGCCCAGCCTTCGAGTATCACTACACAAACAACACTTAGTTTACTGAGAGTGGTGAAAATATCACCAGCACAGGGTCACAAGGTCAAAGTAGAGGTGGTCTGTCAGGACTGAGGATGTAATGGTTGACATGACCTCATGACCTGTAGAAATGGGCCATTAAGAGTCTGATATGGAATTTTAATTAAGGCATTTGGACATTTTCATTGCCTTAGTTCTGGTCTAAATTCACTTAGCCATGTTGGGCACACTCATTATTTCGCTATATATCAGGAGGACGTGACAAATATACATATCTAAAGCTAAAACTATATACAACGGCAGAAACCATTGTAACCTCAGTACACCACAGAAAACAAACTGAAAAGCTGTGGTGAAACTGCCAGAAGAGCAACTTGTGAAAATGTGAGAGCGACAGTGTAAATATCATGTTCACAGAGCTGGAGCGCCTGTTGGGAAATGCTACTGCCCTGCAGGCTTATCTGTGGTTGAAGTGATACTCCTCCAGATCACCTTAAACTTGCCAGATCCAGCAAGAGTAAACATTTACTGGATGACAGTGGAGTTGATTTACCAGAAACAAGACAGAAAACCGTTGAAGGTATAACATGTCAAATCAGTGACTATTACAACGGATTTTATTTTCCCAGAGTTCCCAAATTTCTACTGTTTGGAAACTCACGGGTCACTACGGAAGAGCATTAGGTCACTTGCTCCGTGCGGAAACTGGATATTACGCATTTCATCTTGAGTTAATCAACGAAATTCCCAGAGCCCATCACTGCTGGCTCGCTTCACCGCGGAAGCCTCCTCTGACATTTCCCAGCTGTAGCCATAAGACTTCAACTTTTGACTCATTTGCAAACTGATTTCCACTCGTCATGTAAGAAATTTCAGTATTGTTTGGCTCCTTCTAAATATTTAGATGTGTTGTTGTTCAAGACATGCGGAAACTGCTGCTCTGCCTTTAAAGCCGATCATGCAGCTGCACTTTGGCCAAGTGGGTTAGGTAGGGGTGCTGCTAGAGAGAGCACTCAGTCCCCTGTATCTTTGATGCAAATGCTGTTGTCTCTTAGACCTGTTAGTCCTGTTTTTAGAGTTTGCTTTCAGTCCATTGCACTGTGACAGATGTTTCACACTTAAATTAAGTACTTGCGATTTCACGGCTTTTGTCTTTCAGCTCCTCTTCATAAGCAACTGCATTATTCTTAATGTAAGATAATTTACTCCTCGTTAGTTTGGACTTATATGGATGTTTGTGTAATATCAGTGAATCATTGTTAAAGACTAAAAAGGGTGTGGTACACTACTTGTGACTTGAAAATGCAAATATGGTGAAATTTCAATGATCTAATGAGGTAATCTGTTTTCAGTTTCCTCTAAATTTTACATTTAGTTTTAACAAGAAAATTGGCAAAGCACCAGTATCCCTTTTTGGACACAGAGAATCTTTGGTGTTTATTTTTAGGTCAGACTTCTGAGGTTGGTGATTGTAAGAAAACCCCCAACATTAATACAAAGGCTCGTATTTCTGAAAACACCTTTTATTTCAGCTTTGTGTTCTTAGTTTTGACAACATTTGCACAGATGAACCAAGTGGGATTTAACTCTTAACACCAAGTGAATATTGAATCTGTTGATGACACCAGTCACGACCTCCGTCTTTGGCAGTTAACTGGATAAGACATCAAGTCTGAAAGATCGAGACAAGACTGAAACTCTTGTTTAACATCACATTTATTTAACCAAAAATGTGTCTTTTAGGAAGAGCTGGAGGCGGCCACTGCAGCACGTCTGGGTTTGGGGGTGGTGCCTTCCCGGAAACCATTCCTGAAAAATTAAAACAAAGTGAGGTTAAAGCAGAATCATTTGGTAAGAAGTGTCATCTCCAAAGGTAAATCCCAATGAAAAAGTCAGAAGCAACCATTTGTTATTCCACATTCAGATTTGGTTTATCCAAGGTCTGCCATCTAGTGCTGCCAATTACAAGCCGGTTGGCCAACCCGCACTGACCTGGCCGACCGCTCAGGTCAGTGCTTCTGCTGAACTCATCACTGATTTTGAACTGTAAATATTTCTCTTAGAGTTGTCTGGACTAGATGATCACAAATTAATCGGATGTTGATCAATACTGATGTTTTCTGGAAACAAACAGCCGTTGGCATTTCTGTGGAGACGTGTCAAAACACAGGAGTTGAAGCTAAGCACCGAGTAAGTGAGAATGGTATTAGACCTGTCACAGGTGAATGGTATGACGGCAAATCAACATCTCAAATCACACCTGATAAAACATGTCAGAAAATCTTTCCTAAGAAGTTGTTAAAGCGGCCATGCCGAGTGAGATTAACCTGCGCCACTGCTTGGTTGATGGACCTTTCTTTATTGGCCATAACAGCTGTGGTACTTCTGAAAATATGAATATGCCAATACGAGCCTTAACATTCAGTAAATTAAACAGACATTGTCAGAAATAGTTCTCAGAGCTCTACTTTAACTACCATCTGGACCTGTGCTGCAGATTAGGGTTTTTTTTAAGTCTTTTGCCACAGATTGAACAATAATTACAGTATATACAAAGTTTATGTTTGGTTCAACTACAGCAAGATGGAGCTGAGCCAGCCGAACAAACTTGATGCCAAAAATCATAAACCACTTTCCCTGCCCAAAAAATTGTGCAAGTTCAAATTCCGGTGTCCAAACTTGATGCCACTGCTCTCGACTTCCAGTGATGCTTACCTCAGAGAAAACACTGATATCATTTGAGTTCATTTGTTCAGACATTTATTTTTTCACCATCACTGGTAAGCACCACTAGACAAGCCTTATAACATCGTTACACAGAGGCTGGCAACAGAATCCCACACCAGACTCCTCGCCAACGTTGGGCTTACAACTTTAAATGTGGACATTAACTTTCTGTTTGCCCTGTTTTCTGATCGAGTAGAAGTCAGACTATCCCTGCTGATCCAATGAAACAGCCTACATAGCTCATGTTACCACAGATCTAGCGCACTGCCTTGTGTTTATCGTCTCCTGGCAACATTTTCCCTGTTGTTTTTGTAAACACTTGTTTACAATTGTTTATTCCTGGTGTCCATTTATGTTTTTCCCAAACCACATTTTCATGATGTAATGTCTACATCAACATTGCTGAGGATCATATGGTAATGTAACCCTGCATTTCTTCTAAACATTTGACAGCAACCATTACATTAAATATCTGAACGAGGGAGAAAAAGGCAGTTATCAACTTCCTTTTGGTATTTTAAGGTAAGATCCTGGAACCTCGCTTGTTATTTCCAGCTTGGAAAATGTCAACAACCCGATAGCAGATCCAGTGTTTGCAGATCCAGTTGTTAACTCAAAATTATTTACTACAATCAAGTTTACAAGTGTTTATCGCGTCTTAACATTAGAAAGGAATGTATTCAAGCAAACAAGTTTCGTTGTGGCCTTTGAACAGGTTACATGTGTCGTATCTGCATCAAGATGACATCTTACTATTTGTGTTACTGATGCCAAGGCAATAAAAACAGCCTTTTAGTCCACTATCCCTTCACTGAAGCTCTGAACTGGCAGTACAGCTAATGTAGTTGAGCCTATTCCATCTAAAAAAAGACCATACATACCTGAATCTGCGGTAAACAACCTTCAGGTGTCTCAGACGGCCAGTTCCAGTGGTGTTCCTCCTCTTGGCCTTAGCGCTCCAGTTGTCTACAAAACAAAATCACCTGTTAGCATCAAGGAAATCTGAAAATTTTTAGTATGAACATAGATAATTGACAAATTTTAATGGATTAAGTTTCTCTGTCCCATTACTTTTATAGTGTTGATATTTTGTCATCCCCTTCATTTAAAAACACCCAACAGATTTTTAATTGTATGACCTGTAACCACCATGTGTTTGTTATGCTGAGCTGTTTCCCTACATGTTTACTTTCCCACTTGGGGTCAACAACAGCCTTGCATGCAATGTTTTGAATAAGACAGTGCCTTACACTTTCTCTTGCGCTTCTCAGGGTAGCCACACTTGCCGCAGGTGGACTTCTGCAGGTGATAGGCCTTGGACCCACAACGACGGCACAGGGTGTGCGTCTTGTTCCGGCGTTTACCGAAAGATGATGTCCCCTTCGTCTAAAAGAAAAACGACACCACAACTCAGTAACAATCATGAAAAAGAAACCCTTCAGCTCAAGTTACAGTTCTCACAGCCTTGTCTCAGTGAAAAGGATTGAATCACAGAAAGTCATTTGTTCAGACATTTGTGTTTAAAGACATCATTGACAAGACTCAGGCTCAGGTGGTTATTGCCACCTGATGCTTGATGTGAGGAATGCAACAATACTGAACTTCACAGACTAAAGAGATAAGAAAACTATTGACTTGCATTGTCATTTCAAAGCCACATAGTTCCTCAACCAAAAAGAAAAACTCTCCAGCATTACTGCAGAGTACCTCAGGGTAACTTTAAAGTGCAAGCTACACAACACAGTAGTTTCTCTAAAACGTTTTAAGCTGTTAAATAAGATGTTGCCATACAAAATGTATACGTTAGGAAATCCTCTGAGGAAAACAACGTCAAACAACCCTTCCATATTGTATCTTAATTTATAGCTGTTTACAACAGATTAGCAGCAATTTCAATCTAGCACACTGTTTTACAGCGCTCAATGAATGAATGGACAACAGGTCTTGTAGTAATGGGGCGACTACTTATAAGATTTCAGAAACGGGAAGAAATTACTATTTCCTACTCAGTGTTCATGAAGTGAAGTGTGGACACACTCTTCATAACCTGTGTTCATCTCCCCATGTTGTAGGCCCATGTGATAGCATCGCTAATTACAGTTTGTATAAACAATTACATACAAGTGAGGTAAATAAAGGTAATTTTATTTACCAACGCTGGATAAAGTAGCAAATTCAGTTAAAGTCTATTTCCTGTTCACACACTCACCTAAAAGAGACACATGCAGAAACTAGCCGGGTACGGTTAGGCTGCTGCTATGAGTTAGCTTGTTAGCCATATTTAGCATACCTTTACCTACGCAGAGCTTATAACTAGTTTAGTTATTCACAGGTCAACTAAGGGCTACGACTGAAATTACCTAGACTGATATGAACAATTTTCGGTTGTCTCCCGGGTGAATTTAACTTTATTTGGACGCTGGTGCTAAACGCGGCAAATGAATGCTGGACGGAAGCAACAGGAACAACGTTAACATTTATAATTAAAAAAATATGAAGGTTCATCTTGAAAATACTTTGTCCGAGTGATAACAGTTTTAATCCGACATCGAAACATCGTCATCCCGCGTTAGATTAACGCCACATTAATGAGATGTTTGCAGATTTCTGTCTGCCAGCGTTGCATCTTACCATCTTCGTCCGGTGGCTAAGGGAAAAGAGGCCGGAAGAGGGACTGGCGCTGCATCAAATTACATCCGTGCGGCTTCCGGTGTAACACAGAAACGTGACCGGGTTTGATTTCCCTGCCCCGTGCCCCTTCACTTTCATGGAAAATGTCTGATCTAATCTCGTTTATTGTGACAAAAACACCACTTAACCGTATTAAATGTGTTATATGGGATTTTAACAAATATAATAGAGTTATTGACACGTAATGTTATTTATATAAAAGTTGTGAGAAAGAGAAAGACAAAAGGCTATATAGGCTATATATGTATACACACACAATTGGTAGTAGGTAACTAGGTAGTATCTAAGAATGAGTTTATTTTTTTAAAGGTGGACCTGATTGCATCCCAGCATGTGGGACACGAAAGAAAAGCCGTTAAGATGAATATTTATTCTGAGGCGCTGTTTTTGCTGAGGATCTGTGTGTCAAAATCAAGACTTTTGTTGTTGATGTTGTTATATATCATGGACCTTTTGGGCCAGACATAATGCCGTCATATAAAGTCTGTTGTGCAGAGTGTACTTGATGATACTTGACAGGATACATGCACAGTGCACAGAAAAGAGGGAGTTGCACATAATTTTTCCATTTCTGTGACTCACAGGTTAATCCAGCCAAGCTCTGACAAACTGTGGGTATATATAGTGACAGAGACAATAATACTGCAGATACAAGGTGCAAATTAGCTTCCTTTGTGGAGCGTCTGGTCATGAGGGGGCTTAAGTCAGAAGCTTGGAGTGGAATTGCAGCTCCTTTCCATTGAGAGGAGTTGTTGGATTTTCTTACATGCTTCCATTTGGAGATATTCTGTGCTGGTCCAACTGGGAGCACCCCCCAGGAAAGACCCAGAACCCGTTGGCGGTACAACATATCCCATTTGGCATGGGAACAAGTCAGATCCTGAGGGCCATGGCTGGAGAAGAGGATATAGGCTAATTTGCTCAGTCTGCACTACACACTGGATCCAAATAGGCTAAATGGAAAAAAAAAAAAGATTATGTAAAGCATAGTTTTTTTTATAACAGGAATTCAAATATGTAACATGTTTAAGTATATCCCTAACACAATATCAGTGAAATATTGGTACAGTCTTTGGTGTTCAGCTGAAAAGATTTGCTCTGGTCATTTCAGGTCAGGCCAGATATACAAGAAAGAAACAACATTAACGTTCAACCTAATCTGAAGCTGCACAGTCTGGTTGCAAAACACTAGTGACGCTGTCTGTTGCAATAACTGACACTGAGGAGACATCTTGCAGAAATCAGATACCACTTGATATCAGTGGACACAGAGTCTGAGGACTGAGGATCTGGAGGACAGTCCCACTTCGTGCAGTCATGTGAAGGAGACAGTATAGGGCCACATGCACCTGACTGTCTGCTACTTGTGAAAGCTGTCAAAGTGGACACTATAGCAGAGATCAATAGCACTGAACCTGTCATCAATCCGAGTATAAGAGAGATTCACTTATTTCTGTCAGTAGTTCATCTGAGAAGGAGCTGTAGGTTTGAAAACACTAACACAGATAAGTAGCCAAAACATGGAGAAGGAAATTGCTGAGCAGCGAATATGAATATTTCACATTAATGTTGGGCATTTAACCAGCAGCCTGTGAAGCTGCAAACACAGCCGCTCTCATATGCATCAGTGCTGCAGCCATGTTAGGTGTGAAGAGATGATAGGTGGATGACTTTTAATTCGATGTCACGTACTAATCTTCACATAGGAGCGACAGGCTTTGTTTTGCACAGGTGAATTATGCTGTTGTAAGACGTTGTGAGTGCGCAGGTGAAGGAGACCATGACCTTGGGCTTTTGACTCTGAAGCATCTGAATGAAACGCGGCGCGCCCCCGGCAGCCAGGCTGAGAAAAGGCGCATCCTCCTCCCTTTTCATTTCAGTCACGCAGCTTTGCTCAGATTTGAGATGAGGCGAGGGGGTAGGCTATGTTGTTTTTTTCGTCCTGTCGCAGATCGTATCAGTAATTTAAAGAATTGAATGATAATAGGCGTGCTATACGGGAACCGACGCCCATTATCTGTCTTTACGTCCCCGGATTTATTGTGGACAAACAGCACACTGAGCGCGTTATTTTTGGGTGATCTGGATCGACCGCGCGACTGCACCTCGTCGACACGAGCAGCGCAACGATATAAGACAGAAATTAAGAGTTTCCCTCGGGACATTTCATGTTTTTTTTCTCTCCCTCTCTCTCCCTCTCTATTTCTCCATCCGTCTCTTTACAGAATATTTTAGCCTCTGTGTGATTTATTTTGGCAGAATTGGATACAGGGCTGTTTAACGGTTCGCACTAATTCAGAAAATCACAAGCGACACATTGCGATGCTTATCACCCAGCAGCAATGATGCGATGGCGTGAGAGCAGCGAGGTAGCTCAGTGAGGTGGTGATGGACAATATGTCCACGAGTCCAGCGGGGACAAGACACCTGCGCTCCTGGTCCTGAATGCAGCAGAGAGAGACACCTAACCGGGTGTCACCGTCAGCCGTGGATGCTGCGCCGCAGAATGGCTTACTCCGACCCATCGTCGGGTAAAGATATACTCGGCAATAGATCTCTTTGTTTCATATTTATTTGCGCATTTGGACTTGTCACACTATTGCAGCAGATTCTCTATGGGAAGAACTACATTAAGAGGTAAGTGTTGATTGTTTCTCTTCTTCGGTCGCCATTAACAATAGGCAATTAAAGCGCAAGCCCTGCTGTTTGTAAGAGTTGTCCACAGTCTATTGATAATATTCAGAGAGAGAGAAAAAATGAGCATGCCTTCATAGCTGTTCTGTGTGAGAATTATTGATCAGTTTTGCCTCAGTCAATGACTGAGTGATGAAAGATAAATAATGGATGATAAATTGATAAACTGTTTGATAATAACTGGATGAACTACATAGGCTACATGGGGGAAAACAAGCTTTTAATGGCTGAAGAGAACAATAGCAATTAACCATCCATCTTTTTTTCCCAGTGGCATAGAAACAGTTTCCATTGGATTTATTTTTTTGATATTTTCTGAGAGTGAAGCATCACATTCATACCATACACAGTGGCCCAGCTGTGTATGGTAATGTTTTCCCTTTCTTTTTCCAAAGATCTTTATTTGATTTTCCGTTTCAGCCTTCTTCTTCTTCTCCTTCTTGACTGGTCGTAGCCTACATCTTACACAGGCATCAGATTATCATAATGCAACTGAAAGCCATTGATGATGATAACAGATAGCAACATGGTTATGATGATGTGTATTTCTCATTGGTTCCCTGTTAAATAAATCATTTTCTCTTTACCAGGCTGCACTCAGTGCCACTGCAGAGACAAGTTTTGTAATACCTCTGCAATAGAAACAGTATTTAACTCCCTGATGGGGGTCCTCGAGCCGAATCCTGGTTTCCACTCATCTAAGCCAATTAAAACAGCCGTTTTGTTTACTACATTTCAGGCCCCTGTCCTTCACAATCAATTTTCAGTGTGAGACGAGCAGATGCTGAGAAGCTGGGATGTTTGATCTTTAGGTGGTTAATGAAGAAAACCCAAATCTCACCAATAAAAAAAAAAGAAACAATCAGAAAACTTTATCCCCACCTCCAGATTTCTTACAGACAGCACATACATGCTTCCTTCAAAGCAAACATATATGTGCTGCAATCTGAAAGCTCCCCACAGCTAACCCCTCCCCTGCCACCCTGCTGGGCTGGTCTGGATACTCAGTGTGGATTCATGGCATCCTGACCTCTTCAGTGAGATGCATGAATCTAGACCCAACACACACACACATGCACACACATACTGAACACCTTTCCTCGCCTGTGCCCTTACTTTGCTCCTAGCGCTCAGACCTAGGAGAGAGGGGGGAACAAGCCACACAACAGAAACCAGTGGGCTCAGCGGCAGCCATTTTGCTACAGTCTGTCTGCACACACACATACACACACACACACACCTCAGTGCAAGTGGGGGAGAGAGAGAGAGAGAGAGAGAGAGAGAGGAGACGGAGAGAGTGAGAGACTAAGAGGGGGTGATGAAATGGATGTGTTTGCATGTTGACGTATGTGTGTGAAGCAGAGAAAGAGAGAGAAGACGTCATCTTATGGTATCTCTCCATGCATAAACAATCAGAAGTCTTTGGTCGTCATCCACATGGGTTGGACCGCACCCAGTCTCCTCCCTAGGCCAGGGAACACGTTGGCAGGGCGTTTATCATTTGCTCTGTTTTCAGAGCAATACTGAACACATCTCTGCAGGTTTACCTACCAGGGATGTCAAGGCTACAACTGCAGCAGAGATAAAGAGAGGAGAGTCACAGGGAGTAAATATGTATCATAAAGCGAGGGGCAAAGGGCTCTCCTCCAGATGCAAGCGATGAAGTTCAAATAATGAAAATCTGGCCATAAATCTGGCCACTGAGTCACATCATGGCCTGTTATGAATCATACTCATCTTTCGCCTGTCTTCACTGACATCAGGACAAAGTTGCGGAGAATGTAGGACAGTAAAATGGCAGTGCAGGGACAAGGAGGGAGCTCATTAAAGGATCACAATGGGTGACACACTTCTGTGATGGCAGACATATTAACTTTAAACTCTATTTGACTTGAAGAGGTTGATATCTAAAAATATTCGCAGCGAGAGAGAAGCAATACCAGAAACCCAAAGTCCATCCATCCAGAAACCTGTGGAGACCATTAATAATTTTCTTATCAATTTATGACAATTTCTAAAACCTCAGAAAAGTATCTATATTCGCCGGGGGTCACAAATTCCCAGAGGACAAGATGACATGCATGCAAATGTCCTCTTTTTGTCTGACTCGAGGTCCAAACTGAAATCTAAATTCGGCTTACGATGATATGACGCAAATAGCAACTCCTCACATCTCAGAAGCTGGAAACATTTTAATAACTGATGGAAATGATCATTTAATTCAATCAGAATTCTCTGCAATTCTACTAATCAACTAATCTAATTTTAGCACTAATTTGTACACCAGACTCCGTTTAAGAAATTAGCCTTTATGTAAGTGAGCTACGTCTGAACGGCTTTCTGTGATTGTCTAATTTATGAGTCACAGCACTTCCACTTCTTACAGAAGTGACCCCTTGTTCAAAGCTAATGCAAAGAGGAAACAAGAAAGAGATGGAGGGGAGATCACATCTTCTAATTTCCTGTTTTTACAAGGACAATGAAGCACCTATCGAACTTATAAAACCCCTGAGGTTTACAGGAAATACCTCTGGACACCCAGTGCTAAATGGTCATCTCGATCAATGTTCTGGCCTTTCCCTAAAAAAAACCCCCAAAAAAACCCAAGTCAAGGAATCCAGTGTTACAAAAGTCTTCGCTGCTTTCAAGTCCCATTAACAATGTTTGGGGGCAGAATCAAAGCTCATTAGTGCTTCAGAGCGACTTTGTGCCTGTTGTTTGCCCAATCTAATGCTTAGATTACTGTCTGGGCTGTCCTCATAATTGAGTCAATGGGAGATAAATCGGCTCCTCACATTGAATGAAGCACATCCAAGACATTAAATTGATCTAAGTAACATGAGATTGATTACAGTTTTCTTGGTGGTCACAATATTGGGAAGCAGCCAATCAGAACTGTATAATCTTTATGCGCTATTGATCGACTGCATTTTAGATAGAGCAGCATTTTGGTGGTGATTAATTTCTATGTTTAATAATGTTGTACTGATGTGATGAACTATCATGTTGAAAAGACAGCTGTCCTATTTCAGACACCTGTCCTAAAGCGAGGCACAAAACATCTCCCTGATTTTTAGCTTGTTCTCTCCTGCAGTCAGTTGCAGTGTGTTATTCAGATGTTAAAGTGGCACTCAGAGAAGCCAAATGCGCCTGCACATCAGTATTGACATGAGTCCTCGGTGATGAACGCTCAATCACATAATGCACCCAGAGAGGCTCTTAGGGTTCAATCTCCCCCGACGAATTTAGCACAACACCCACAGAGCACTCACAGAAATGAGTCACACATGGATTCCTGCATAATCAGTCAGATAATAGGCGAAGTCGTACACCCACACATATCTGAATGTATTGAATGTGATTAGTCTGTTCACTAATGCTTTAATATGCCAACTTCTTAACTTTTTAAAGTGTAAATCTGGTGATATTCTTCATTTTGAGATATGAGATAACTCCATCTTCCTTCTCATCTTCATATTTTCCCAATATCTTAGTCTGTTACGAAACTCCTCCAAAGATACAGATGATTTAAAGAAACTGCTAAATAATGAGTTGTGATCACTATGTGTAAATCCCCCTTACCAGTAATATTTGGCCGAAGAGATGGTCTAAATTTGGCAATTTATAGTACCTTCACTTGGCAAATCTGTTGGCGTCTCGTCCTCAGAAGTGATTTGACATTCGCAGAAACATTGGCAGCCATTGTTGTTTTTCTCTTAAATCACAGTGACTTTAATATATTGAATTACAAGTCTTACACTCCTGCACGCCAATATTGCAGAGTGTAAATGTTTGATTCACACCCAGAAGAGTGGCAACAGCCCAGCAGAGCATAAATTAACCATCCAAACCACAGTGTCATTAACTGATAATCCATTCTTACCATGTCTGATGTCACATTTTGACTGTTTTTCTTGAGCCAAAAAGCTGCTCCCCCTCTAATGTATATGTGTATGTGTGTGCATGAATGTGCAATTCTGACTTCTGAGTGAACACATGGGCTTAGTTGTATGTGATTGACATTTGCACAATAAGGACAATAAATCCCAAATAAACTGACTCATTTTCTTACTAGTGCGCAACAGTTTAGCCGACTCAAAGGGGACGAGACAGGAAATTGGACCGGTCCCGTTAATTTCTCGGATGATGGATCTCTGAAGCCTGCCAGAAATGGAAGGAAAAGGTACCTTTCCAGCGTGACTGACTGCACAACATCTCTGAGAAAAGAGAGTGTGAGAGACAGACAGATAGAGTGACAGAGAATACAAGTTACAAATCCATCATAGTGACGACCCAGCCCTGCATGTGTGGACTGGGCCGCTCTTACGTCCACCTGTCTCCTCAGATGCTGTTGAAACAAAATCCGCAAAACATTTACACTCTTTTTTTCAATGTACTTGTTTTGAAACCTGCAGGTTTTTAGGAAGATAGCAGGGGTACTGATGTCACAGGACCACATCACACATTTAACTCTAACTTAACCTGTCTGCATGTTGACAGATGTTTCCGTCAGAATTTTCAGCCA
>OMNW01014857.1:0-20997 GCA_900303245.1 Selene dorsalis
TGGTGGTCCTGAGGACATCATACACATGTTGAGATGATGTGCTGTACACACTTGACATGAACGAACCTATGTCATATACAGTCTATGGACTATGGATTAATGTGATGGACCAGGCCAGGGACACAGGGGTCCAATTCCCTCCCTCCTCCCTCCTCTCACCATGACTGACTTCAACAACATCAGCTGTAAGTGACTGAGTGGGAGAGCCTTAAAGCGGCCGGATGCTGTGATAGGAATGGGATAGTACCAGGACCAGGACCACCAGAGCTGGGAACGTACCGGAAGTGGGACGAGGACCAGAGCCAGGACCATTGTTTCACTTTGTTTTTTAAAGAATCTGAGGTGGGACATTGAATCATCGGGTCATCTAGTGGGGGAAAGTTACAAGTACTTCTCTCTAAGTGTAGCAGAAAGGGTGGTCCTCACTTCAGCTGCACATTTACCTGGAGCTCACTATGATGCCTATACAGGAATGTGTGTGTGTGTGTGTGTGTGTGTGTGTGTGTGTGTGAGAGCAACACTTAAGCATTGCCTTGCACTGCAACTTCTGTTTGATGGAAAGGATGGAAAAAGCTGCTTTTTTTTATTCTACAGTTGAACCCAAATGACAATTAAAACTTTCTAAGTAGGAACTGACAATGAAACCTGAAAGTATGGTCTGTACATTTTTTATTTTTTAACTTTTTATTTGTACATACATTATTTCGAGCCTTGTTACAAGGTAAGGTCAAGGCCTTATACAATATTATAGAGGGACACCGAGCGGTTCCCATAATGAGCAAGAACTTGATGACAGTGGAGAGGATGACAGGAAGAGACCTTCAACACAACCAGACCTGAAGAATGAGGACACAGAGAGAGACGGAGAGGAGGAGTTGTTGATATAAGTGCGTGAGGAGAAGAGAAAGGGGGGTGGGTGGGGTAGCCTATAGCAGCATAAAGTGTAAGGGATAGTTCAGGGTTCACCTGTAGGCTATATTAAAGAGGAACATTTTAAGCCTTATCTTAAATGTAGAGAGGGCGTCTGGTTCCCAAAGCCAAACTGGGAGCTGGTTCCACAAGAGAGGAGGCTGATAGCTGAAGGGCTCTACAGCTCAGAAAAAAAGCTACACCAGTATTGACTCTGCTCTTATCTTATAACCGAAGGATGTGATTTCTTCAGTGGAGAAAACTCTGGTAGGCTGCTTTTGCTCGAATGCTGTTTACTACTACACTCTGTCTGTCATCTTGTTTTACAGGGATCATGTGCTGACCCCATAGCAAACAGGTAGAGACTGACCTCCAGGAAGACAGCTTACTAGTATGACACATAAAATACCTCCTTCGCATGTTGATTACGTCAATGATTGCTTATATACTTCCATTTTACATCTTACAATACTGAAGAGTTGTTTGCTACTCATGTTATTGTCTCAAACCATACACAGCCTTTAAAAACAAATACTCTTCAAATCCAGGCTGACATGTGATAGACTCAGCTTTAGGTCTATTTTTGGTCCCATTCGTACTTAAACTCACTGTCGGGTGTAGATTTGAAGAAATATGCCTGTAACTCCTTCATCCTGGTATTGTTTCACATGTTACTATATCAGTGCAGATACAGTACCCGGGTTTGTGAGCTGATATTGAAACATTACTTTTGTGGAAGTTTACTTTTAAAAATATAAATATTTATATAGGCTATGTTCAGAAAAATGTACTGAATATACTGAATGACGTTACCCTTGGCTGACCCTATATGGTTTTCCATAAATTTCACGACTAAAGGATACCTTGTTCTTTCTTTCTTTCTCTTTCATGCAACCTCTGTGTGCTATTCAACCTGAACTCAACACCCAGTCATCAAAATATTTTATTTATTAAATTTTTCCTTTTTCTTTTTTTTTTCTTTTTTACTTTTAAGAGGCTTTTCATGCCTCTACATCTATTCTGTCACTTCACCGCTGCAGCAGTGAGGAGGGTTCAAGGGTCACGGCAAAGTAGAGAGAGCTGGATGAGTGAGAGGGTTTAAGTTCACACAGAGAGTGGAGGATTGTATATTTCCTAAGAAAACAGGAGCAGCCATTTGAGTGGAGGTCATGGACATTTCTATGCATGCTGATAGAATAGGTGGAAGCGTTGGAGGAGAAAGGCCTCTTAAATCTAAATGAACTAAAAGCTCTTGGTTTGAATGCTCTTCAGCATATACTCTGCCAAATGTACTCTACCTCGAATAAAGCACTCGGGTCAGAAGGGATGTTTTTTGAAGCTTTTAGGCTAACTCTGATTCCCACTTAAAACCAACTTTAGTTCCCATTTCTAAGCGAGACAGGGCCTTTTTCTGCACTGGTTTCAAACAAGCGTGTTTTTGTCTACACACTGTGAAACATTTGTAATATATAAAATGCATTTCTCTGAGGGTCACTTTGCCACCAGCTAGATGTGCAACATATTTAATGAAAATGTCAGTATTTGGTCATTTTCAATGTCACATTTCAGTTTCACTCTGGATCTAACAAAAAAGGTCTCAGTACAGTATCAATACCTTGAAAGGGGATTGCTGAAAAATACAAAAAACCATTATCTGCTGAGAATGAAACCATCAAAGCAGACTCGCAGAGCCAAATGTGCGCACTCACACATGCACATAGAAATCTAAAGGTGTAATGCTTTTCAAATCCACACGGTGGCAGCTTGGCTATAAATACTGATCCTCTACTTCCGGGCATCTTTGCTCTCATACCCAGCAGTTTACAATGTTAAGGCTTTAAAAACACAAGTTTAGTTTCTCTTGATCATTTGATTTTCTATTGATTATTGTCTTCTTTAATGGGCAGCAGCTGAAAGCTTAAAAAACATACCTGGTACTTTTTTCAAAAGCAGCGTGTGAACGGTGTAAATCTTTTTTTGTTTGTTTGTTTTTATTATTTTTTATTATTATCATTTGAACAGGTTGAACTATTGTTGACTTAATGTGATTGTGTTTCAACTAATGTATCAATTGTGTTCAATCTTTTAAAAAGCAAATACTTTTTTCAGTAAGGGAAATTCATTTTCAGTTATCTGTAAAGGTTGTTTGTATATCTGTAATTAGTTTATATAAGCAGCAGGTGGCAGCATCGCGTTTCACTCCTGTCTCCTATTAACCACCGAAGAAGAACACTGCTAGGTTTGCTAGCAAGCTAGCAGTTGAAGCTTCACGTTTGGTCAGACGTGGGCGTCGAAATGCTTCTCCAGACAGTCAGACCGTGGTTGCTTCGTTGCCGGAGTTTACCTTTGGCTTGCTCAAGGCCTTACTATGCCGATAAAGTCGCTCGACTCGGCTCCCAGCCGGATAAACAGTCCTCTGACTACCAGGTAGGTTAGCATGCAGCTAACGTCAGTACACGCGTACTCGATGCTAATGTCAACTTTAGACTGCCCAAAGTCAACTAGGCGAGGGGGTGATTTCACACTCACCTGACAGGTAAGTGTGACATCACGTTAATGTTAGCTAATGTCGACAAGCATTATGATTAAAGTTTAGGTTGTCCCGCAGACACACAGAGGCTAATTCCTGTTGGTTGACTTACTACAAGGGGTCAAGCCTGTGGGGCTCACTTGTGCTCAGACACAGGTCCTAACATCACCTCACAGCTGTGCTTGTTGTGGTCCTCCACCTGCTTTCTATCAGCTTTGCTCCACATGCTACAACAGTGAATTCCTGCTGATCAGTCAGTCCATTTCAAGATAGGACCAAGGTTATTTCTGTTGTAGTTTCCCATTAGAGTGCACTTGTGTCTCAAGTAATCATCACTGTTTTACATCTTGGACTTTTCATAACTACTACACGACACTGAAGGCACTTCAGATGTATTATGACTTGCTCCATTGAATTGGTGCTGTTTCCAGAGGACTGCTCTCACAGTCAAACATAATGAGGGAAGCTAAATGTCATTTGAACTTTGCAGTATTATTTTCTCATCATCTAAACTGCTTGAACCTGTATGATCTCCCAGTCTAGACAGCTTTTAAAAGACATTTTCTATTCAAGAGGATGTCTACCAAAGATTGAATTCATCCACTGAGATACAGGGGGTATTTACTGCAACATTTAACAGATATAACTAAATGTGTATGTGTATAGTTGTATGCAAAGGGAAGAAAAAGCAAACAAATTATATTTCAGGTTTTAATACATAATAGCCGTTGGATTTAGTTATCAATTGATATTATGTAAAACATCATCTTTGTAATTATGGTACATTGTGTCCTCTATTCGGTCACCGACAACCACTTCATCCACCTTGATGCAATACCAAAAAATATCACTTGATGGCACCACAGACACATTTTTGAGTGTCTGCAC
The DNA here is from genome assembly GCA_900303245.1 of Selene dorsalis. NCBI lineage: Eukaryota > Metazoa > Chordata > Actinopteri > Carangiformes > Carangidae > Selene > Selene dorsalis. The sequence goes on from OMNW01014857.1 coordinate 4,328, forward strand.
CCTGGAAAAAGACATGTTGAAAATATACTACCATAATTACCAGCAGCATAAACATCATTACATGATTGTTTCCCACATTAAATCAGTTTTATTGCAGCTACTTTTGTGACCTTTTTTCATTTTCCCTTAAACAAATGTAATTAGATGACTAGAGTGTTGAGAGGGTAGTAAAGTTATGTAAGACAAATGATCTAATAGCTGTAAAAAGCATTGGCCTTATATATAACTTTCGTTATTGTAGTTGGTGAGTAGTTGGCTGCCTCACACACATTGTCATTATTTACTGTTAGGGCTTAGTGCTGTATTGATTAGATTATTTCTGTCTTAATACATTAATACATAAATGTTTAGTAAATCCAGCTCTGCTTTACATGACACTTAATCGTTTTGTGCATTCACAGCCTCGTCAACCCTGAACTATTGCAGCAGTGTCATCAGTATAAATCCTATAACATGACAAACAAAACAAATGTGTATGTATTTGTCTTTTTTTTTTTTCAGGAGAATTACGAGCGAATGCAGGCTCTTGTCGATGAACTGAAAGGCCGCACAGAGAAGATTAAATTGGGTAGGTGTGAACACATGATGCATTATTTACTACACCAAACTTACATTGATGATCACTTTTTTAATTCCACCAACACAAATTAGTGTCAGAGTTCAAGCCATATAGTTGATGAAACTGTTGACAAAATGTGTTTACTTTCCTAATCTGTTCCAGAAAAAGCTACTTATTATGCTCTTATAGTGTGTTCACACATTTCCTGTGATATTTTTATGCACTGTAGATATTGCAGTGCCGTTAACACATATGACTGGGAGTAGTTTACGATAGGGTTTCACCACAGATGATACAATAGAGTGTAAAGTAGTGTATATATAATAAATGTTTATCTTAACTGATTTGTTGTTTGATGTTGGAGTTCTTACGAATTTGTTAATTTTAAATATCTAGGTACTTTTCTTTTACCAAATTGTTTTTATTATTATTTATCTTTTTTTTTTTTTTAATTCAGGTGGTGGAGAAAAAGCCAGAAGACTTCATACCTCTCGTGGTAAACTCCTGCCCAGGGAGCGTATAGACCGACTGCTGGATCCAGGGTAGGACATCCACTTCTGTCTCAAACTCAAAATCCATGGTTGAATCATACTGAGAAACCAAACATGTGCCAATTCGTAGTGCACTGGTTTGTTGTCATTACACAAAGGAGGACAGGATTGCTGGCAACTTAGTCTTTACTATAGACCCCTGAAATAATCAATCATCACTACAGATGTACTGCTTTTGTGCTCCAAACTTTGAACAACTGAAGTGTAAAAGTGTTATTTTAAATTTTAAGCCTGTCTAGTTGTTCTCCACATTTCATTTGTTTTGTGGTTTGTTTTTGTTTTTTGGTTTGCAGGACCCCTTTTTTGGAGTTCTCTCAGTTTGCTGCGCATGAGCTGTATGGAAAAGAGGAAGTCCCAGCAGGCGGTATTATTACAGGGATTGGTCGGGTTTCAGGGTAAGCACCATGAACACCCTCTTGTGTTTAGTTGTTAATCTGTAAGGATGTTTAAAAGAATGAAAAAAGTAGTTCAGGCCAAGGGTTATTAAAAAGACAACATTTTGATCTAAGTTGAATTTCTGATCTGATGGGAATCAAACTTTTTACTTTTCCTACTAATGAAATTTGATTAAAATTTTATTAAAGCAGATATTTCTGCTTAAACAGCAGAGAGATCCATCCTGAACTGGCAGGAAAAATACTCAAATTTATGAGTTTTTGATAATTAAATGGATGTTATTTTAGTCTTTGTAACTTGTATTTGGCTTTTTGTATAATTTGCACTGAATTTTCATTTGAGGTGCAGCTGTCGAACTTCAAGTGTTTTTGTATTTTTCACCCAGGGTGGAGTGTGTTGTTGTTGCAAATGATGCCACAGTCAAAGGAGGAACATACTACCCAATCACAGTGAAAAAACACCTTCGTGCACAAGAAATAGCTCAGCAGAACCACTTGCCTTGCATTTACTTAGGTGAGTGTTTGTATTAGTTTTTACATAACAACACAGTTTCTCACTTTCATCACTGCAATTAAACAAAAGTACAAAAATCATGATATACTTATTGTATGTAATCTATTGAATGAGAATACTAGATGTTTGATTTACTCATCAATAAATATCAGCAACTTCTCTGCAGATTTAAAGTCAGATGAGCCTGTGGAGAAATCCTGCTTGGGTTTTTTTTCTTATTATTTTATTTGGTGCAGGCTGCACTCCATGTAAGGGAAGATAAAGTATCTGTATCATAGCCAGAGGCCAGATGTTAATATTAATCAGTGAGTTGTTCAAATATCCTCATGCTCTTGTCTACTTCAGTCGATTCTGGAGGAGCCAATCTGCCCAGACAGGCCGATGTCTTTCCAGATAGGGATCATTTCGGACGCATCTTCTACAACCAGGCCAGGCTGTCTTCAGAGGGATTATCACAGGTGAGGTTTATCTTCTCTTTGCAGCTCATGAATTTATCCCTGAATACACTTACAGCCAGAAAAATCTTGCCTTGCTTCAATGCTGAAAGGGTCATCTGAAAAATTATTATCAGAGACAGTAAATTTAAATAAACGACATGCTCTGTTGCAGGTTATTCATCTTTCCAAATCTGACAATTGAATAAGAGACATCCTTGGGTTTTTAGAAACAAAAGAAAATCAAGGCTGTCAGGGATGAGAGCTGATGAATGCAGTGGGTGCTGGTGAGAGGTCGGGTCGCACACAGGTGTCACTCTCACCGCTGTTGACCCAGGAGTGACAACTACAGCAAAATATATTCATATATCTTCACCAATGCCCAATAATTTATGCTAATACCATCTCTGTGGCATCTGTTCATTTTTATTAAGGTTTTTCTTTTCCCCCACTGGCCTTACTTAGAGTAAATTGCTGTATTGGAATTTGAAATTCTACTTGCTATTGCCCAAAATGTTCTTGGTAATAACATTAACAATTCAAATCAATATTGAAAGGTGGTGTATGGTGTATGTCATGAGACAGTGCAGAATCAACACTGAATCTGAATCAACTGAATCTGAGTTCTTCCTGGTTCAATCAAATGTGAAGCTGTTAACTCCTGAAGCCAAGTTGTCCTGTGAATAAACGGATCTCATAATTTTCATTGCACCGATACTGCGTTCATCTGTTGTCGGAGCTTTAAGGGCTTGCGGATGTGCATTTTTAATGTTGTACATATTTTGTAATTAGATTCTTTTTTTTTTAAATTTCCTTTTGTTCTTTCAGATAGCTGTTGTGATGGGCTCCTGCACCGCCGGAGGAGCATATGTACCAGCGATGGCAGATGAAAGCATCATTGTGCGGAAGCAAGGGACCATTTTCCTCGGAGGACCTCCACTGGTTTGCAGATTTTTCTATTATGATAAACTGTGTGAGGATAAGGTGACGCTATGGCAGGATAAAGGTCACAGATGGCTGGTTCACACACTTGGCTTCACTGCAGGGATATGTCAAATGTTGTTTCAGTTTTGTTTAATCTCTGTGCCTCGGTCTCGACAGGTCAAAGCTGCCACCGGAGAGGAAGTTTCTGCAGAGGACCTTGGTGGAGCTGATCTTCACTGCAAGTATGAAATTAAAAGCATCTTCCATGACATGATATATGTGTTTGTTTATGTGGTGCACCACTAAGTAGACTGTTGTGATCCATAGGAAAAATACTCCACCCTTAATCCTAAAATTCCCCTTAACTTTAATCAAAGACCTTTATTTTCCTCTTATTTTACAATTATTGTCCACTGGTGTCATTTACAACCTGGATTTAGGTTTTTCAGTGTATGTTTTACAAACATTCACTTTATACATTTTATCAACACAGTTGTCTCTGATTCATGAATTTAAACAGAGGTTTCTGGAACAAAATACAAGTACAAAACACATGCTTCTATCAGTGTTATTATTTGCTGTAATAATTTCACAGTGATTGATTTGTTGCTCTTTTTTTTTTTTTTAACAGGAAATCTGGTGTGACAGACCACTACGCTTTAGACGATAATCATGCGCTTCATCTGGCGAGGAAGGCGGTGCGAAGCCTCAATTACAGGAAAAATATTGAGGTCGGTCGGTGATTATAATCACTGAGAGTCACACTTAATCACTCATCAAATCATCATGTTTGTACCTGCAGTTGACGCTGAGTCTGTTTTTAAATATTTCAGGTCACCACAGAACCGACTGAAGCTCCTCTCTTCCCTGCAGATGAACTGTACGGTATCGTCGGAGATAACCTGAAACGCAACTTTGATGTCAGAGAGGTAAATGCCCAGATTCCTGTACTGTACTGTAAAACATAGCCTCACAGTTACTCAAGTGCCAGCACACCTATCTTTGCTACCCTTTGTTTAATGCTTGTCGGGCAGAGTGTTATCATTAATTAAATAGAGTTGCTATGGAACGACACAGTGTTTTATACTCACAAAGTGACCTGTCTTTTTTTTTTTACAGCTCCTGAAGGCACTTTAAACAATATTTAGCTGTTAGGTCCCTCTATCAGCAGCTGAATCAATAATGGACGACTGGCATCAGTCACTGTGTCTTTGTTGTGTGGTGATACCTGCCAGATGTTCTCATTTGCTTTAAAGCCTATGTCTTTGATTCCTGGTGCACACCCAGGAGCAAGAATTACTGCTGACTCTAGAGTGGTCCAAGTGTTTGTAGTGTAGTGTGACAGTATTGGCAGTCCATTTAGGATGCACTATCAACTCACTGCTCCTTCTTTACAGGAGATTTTCTACTGTAACAGCCCTTACAGCACAGACTTACGTCACCTATGTGCAGATTGTTTAAAGAAACGCTCTTTTGATATTAGATATTTTCTTAATTTTAGCAGTTATGAAAAGGAAAATAATGATTAACTTATTCTCCTAACAAGTCTTGTCTGAGTCGCTTACTGCTACACTGCATTGCTCATTAACTCCACTGTTGTAGTTGCGCTGTCCCATGGCTTTAATTACATTCTGTCACTAAAGTCTGCCACTTAAAATAGTCCCCAACATCTGTTTCAGAAAAGGAAACTAATATTGGAAAAAAAACAGTTGAATATGGGTCCTTATACACTCAAACACACAAAGGTGTCAGAATAAGTCATAAGTCTTTTATAGCTTTCTTTATTAATTTGATTGCAGGTCATTGCCAGAATTGTAGATGGCAGCAAGTTTGATGAGTTCAAGGCTTTCTATGGAGACACTCTTGTCACAGGTAAATGGAATAACATTTACATGATATATATATATAAGATGTCATAACATCAAAGAGCACCTGGAATCTACCAGTCTCATCTCTAAACATTCAATATGTCCCTCTTCAGGATTTTCCAGAATATTTGGTTACCCTGTGGGAATCATTGGCAACAACGGCGTCCTGTTTTCAGAATCGGCAAAAAAGGTAAAAAGGCACAATTTGTATCAGAACACGACTAAAACAGAGGAGAGTGTATTCACTAAAGAATAAATATAGATGTCTCAGGTCTGCTCACAGTTTCTCCACAGTGTTGGTGCGTTACCTCACAATCTGGGAAACAAATGTGGGGACAACAGATGAAAATCTCTTGGTCATGTGGGATTAAGAGGAAGCTTTGTACTGGTGGTTACGTGCCAGAGATTTGCTGAATGCCAGTGATTCCCTCTGGAGGGAGCTTTAGCATTCGTAGATGGTTTGTGCTGACCCCTCACTGTCGAGGCGCTGAGTCTCTCTCTGACAATAAGCTCTCAAATTGCACTTGTCAGGGGCATCTCATGAGTATGCTGATGGATGGTGTTGTAATAACGTAGCATTTAGAGACCATGGACAAGGGACAATCATAATTTTCATTTAATATAATTCACTTAATTTGCCAGCCAATCCTGCCGTGAACAGAGCTGCACTTTACACGGCTGAAGGAAAGACGAGGAGCTAAAATTGTGATTATAGACTAATAAGTTTTTCACAAACACATTTTGAATTAGATTACAAGCTTGACCTGAAAAAAAAAGAGGTTTTCTTTCATTCGTTAATTTTTTTTCCATGAGGTCTCAATGTGACAGTATGAACATTGGTTATCTCATCAGTGTAAAATTACTGTTGAAAGAGACGGGCGCTGCTTCAGAGACACACAGACATGCTCAGAGAGTGCATCCAGGAAAAATCAATACAGCACCTGCATTTGGAGATGTGATTCTGTGACACGCTGTCATCGCTGAGGACGTGCGCCTCGTTCCATTATACTAACTGTTGTTAAAAGATTTTCCCCAGGTATCTGTGTTTGTGAAAGGGAAAGGTAACAGGAACAATATTTAATTTCTGTCGTTGGCACACATTGGGGAGCAAGCTGATGGATCATTTATTTTTCACCGAGTGACAGTTTCTCATAAGCAGCCATCTTTCACATTGTCTCCAACTTGTGTTTACACTTTGCGATGCAAGGCAGGCTCTGCCACGCTGAAAGAAAGCCAGTAGAGATAAATGCCAAAATGAGGAAAACACCTGAGTAATTCAGAAATACAAAGTGTATGGAAATGAGGCGTCTCCACGCGGTGCAGTCCATTGTGCTTGTTTGCTTGTGCGACTGCTCCCGACAGCCTCTGTGATTTTTTTTTTTGTTTTTCCTGGCAAGACTGAAGGGTATTCAGCTCCTGCATTTTAAAGTAAAATCTAACAAATACAAAAGCCAGTGTGAAGCCAGATGACCTCCCTCTCAAGCTGATAAGTTTTCTCTCCCGACTGGGCTCGTGTCAGATGAAGATGATGATTAAGGTGAGGCAAACTGATTGAGGGACACACAGAGTGGGTTTTAGGAACACCAAGAAGTTGTCGATTTGTTCACCAGATATCAAGCAAATTGATCACTTGGGGAATTTAAGGGTATTGCTTTGGTGGAAGGAAAAAAAAGTAGTTTCCTGCTATTTGTGAAATTACGATCCAAACAAGAGATGCAGTCTAATTTCAGTGTACTACTGCCCATACACCTCTGCTATGTTGACCAGCTCGGTGTGCACACTTCTCTACTACATACTGTTTTTACACTTACGCTTCTTTTGACAGTTCAGTCAAAGTTTTATATTTGTGTTAATTTGCCATTCTGTTATTTAATTTTAAGGTAATCATAACACAAGTCTGTGTTTTTTTTTTTTCCCCCTTAAGGTTCACTAAATATTACATTTCTTTTTCAGGGTACGCATTTTATCGAGTTGTGTTGCCAGAGAAACATTCCACTTATTTTTCTACAAAACATAACAGGTTAGTGGGAATGTAATTGTTGTGCTTTTATCTAGAACCAGAACATGGTTGTTAATATTATAGAGGGGATTCATAAAGCATGAGAAGGAATTTTTCACCATTGTGGCAGTTCAGTTTTACCCATTTATGATTTATTTCTAATACACTCAGACTTCACCCCTGATATAACAACACACGCACTCTCACAAAGTCAACTAAGTTTCTCTCCATCTCCATCGCAGGCTTCATGGTGGGTAGAGAGTACGAAGCTGGAGGAATTGCCAAAGATGGAGCCAAAATGGTGACTGCAGTCGCTTGTGCCAATGTCCCCAAGATCACCGTTATCGTCGGAGGTTCTTACGGCGCAGGAAACTACGGCATGTGCGGCAGAGCCTACAGGTATGAAAAGTCGAGTGGTCTGTGACAGCACCAGTAACGTCATGAACAAAAAAAAAGAACAAAAAAAGGAGACCTGGGCCGCGACCTGTTAACGCAGAAGTAAAGCTCATTAACCGTGTCCAAAAGTGTTTGTGCATAGCTGAAGAGTGAAAATGCTCTTTGCCTGCTGTTAAGTTTTGCCCTTGGATTTTCACATCCAGGTGGTGGCGACCTTTAGTAACAGCAGCAGAGAGCGTTTCAGATTAAAATAATTTCAAAATGTTTTATATTAAAAACAAGCATTTCAGTTAGAATATGCTGCCTCTGACTTCCTCTCTCTGCTTTAGATAGTGTGCCTCTATAGAAACAATAAGACTGGGAATTAAGGGATGATGTTAGTGGCCATTACTACTGTTTCTAAAAACATTGTCAAATCAACACAAATGCAGCAGAACTAGAAATACAGTATGTGTTTTATTTTCAGACTCGTGCTCCTCAGGCCCAACAGGCACTGCCTGAAATTATGTCACTTGAGGGACTTTGTGCAGTTCCCTCTGGATCCACAAAAGGCTTCATAAAGCTTCTTTATTTATTTATTTTTTGTCTGTGTTGTGTGCACTCAACTAAAAATTACAGACTGTACATTGTGTGAACAGTTGAAGCTGTCGTTAAATTGAAGGAATGAATTGAACTAAATCTTGATCCCCGGGCTCGCTCGGCTCCTGCTCCTTTTTGTTTTCCATTAATTTAAATAAATTTAGAAAACTAGTGGCAAGCACTCGCTGGTGAAATTAATTTGCGAAAACAAAAATGAATTAACACCCTGGAAAAATTTATGCTGGCACTCACCTGTGGTTGGACTTTTTGAATTAGTTTTGGACTAATAGTTTCCCAACCTGTGTGCTAATAAGTCATGTTTCCGCCGTACTTGTCCTTATGTGGTACTAGATCTTCATTACTGCTGATTGATTTTTTGTGGTCTTGTTAGTTGTTCGTTTCTGGTGTGGCTTTTTAATCATAAACACATCCACACTCTCTGGTTCTGGTTCTCCTCTCTCTCTTGCAGCCCGCGATTCCTCTACATGTGGCCAAATTCACGAATCTCTGTGATGGGCGGGGAGCAGGCAGCAACTGTCCTGGCCACCATCACTAAGGATCAGAGGGCGCGAGAGGGAAAGGAGGTAATGATTCACATTATTCATCCCATCTACGCTTCACTTGAAAGGCTTAAATTGGCTTTGGTGGATTTGCTGCCAAACGCATAAACATTATGAAAGACACTTTTCTTTCCGTAATGGTTTGACATGGCACTTACTACAAGGTTAAAATTATAACAGTGTGAAGTGATGAATAGCGCAGTCATCAAATAGATGTAATTAAACTGTGTCAGGTTTGCTTTTATGGGTGTATTAAGAGTGCATTAATAGCTTCAGAACGACACCTCATATCAGTACGCTGATGGCAGGCGTTTCAATCAGAGTTTAAAGATGGTTCGACGGTATAAAGCATTTTAATGAGTAAAAAGGTGGCGAAAACTAATTATGGATTAATGCCTTTACATGTTTCAAATATACTCTTTGCACTGTTTTTGTTCCTCATACTTTTACAGTTGAACTTTTGTAGATGTTTCATCAGTGCCACTCAAAACAAAATTCATAAAGCACACAATAAAGCACATCGCTCGATTCTTGCACCCAGTGCGTCATCGTTACCTTCGTCTCACACTGTGATGTATCCAGGCAAGACACTGACACGAGAGGGATTTAAAATTTAATCCTACTCGTTTGATTGGATCGCTAAAAGAAAACTGGGTGTTGCCTAATGAAAACAGCGTCAAGACTATGTGGTGCTTCAGGGGACTGTTGCCTGCCACCAACACCTCCTTCACCCAGAGGAGGAGGTGGATTAGGATGTAATGAATGAAACAGACTCCCTTTGAAATTTTTAATCTTTTTTCAAACACACGCGCACACATACACACACACACACACACGCACACACACACACACACATACATCTCTGACCCATGTTATGACTCTGCCAGCTCCAACAACTCACAATCTAATGCTAAAATGTGTCAGTACATGATGCAGTAGGGTGGGGGTTTGTCACTCCAAACCATGTTTGATTGGATAAACTGATGATAATTTTGATTCTTTTTTCTTTTTTTTTACCATAAAATGAGAATAATTCACACAGAGGCACTCACAGTCAGGTGCCAGTTAATTTGCTCCTCACAGGGAGCCTTGCAATAAATCATATCTTTATGAGGCTTATAATAACGAGTTTAGAGCTGCAATTATTATTTGGTTGATTGATTTGTCAGTCAACAAAAATAACAGTTTGTGTCATTATTGAAGCAACAATACCACACATTTGCTAATTCTAGCTTCTCAGATTCTCAGGATTTAATATTTTTCCATTGTCACACGTCTATTAACACAGATTACCTGCAGCCTTTATTCGTTTTTTTATGACAATGATTAACTGATGTAATCAGCACACCCACTGATAATAGAATAATCCTTAATTGCAGCCTTAAGTTTTTGTTGAAAGGCTTTCAGGGATTTGTTGATTCTTTTACATTCTTTTCTACTTTAGTTTTAATTTGAAGAGCTGTGTTGCTTTATATCGAGAGGTGTTTTTAATATTTTCTTCCCCTCATTTGTAGCAATAAGGGCAGAGGAGGAAAAAAAAAGAAAACAGCATTCACTAAACATTTTTCATTACACTCATTTATTTTCACAAAGATTGACTCATTATTCTCGAGCCCAGGAAGCCAGCCTCCATGACAAATGAATTCGCCTCGTACACTTAAGCAACCTTAAAAAAAAAAAATCCTCAGTGTCCTCAGTGCGCTGTGTTTAAATGGATATGATTGTGAACCTACATTTTTTTTTTAGCTTTGGTCACCTTTCAGTTCTGTTGTTTTCCTAAATCATCCCCAGTTCACAGCAGAGCAGGAAGCTGCCATGAAGGAACCGATAGTGCGGCGGTTTGAAGAGGAAGGCAGCCCGTACTACTCCAGTGCCAGGTAAGACATGACACATCATCCTTCAGTCAGGCTTTGAAAAGCTACAACTATGTCATAACAGAGCAGTGACACCTGGAGATGTGGACTGATATAATATTGGACAAAAGTGGAGTATAAACAAACAAACAAACAAACCACCAACATTTGTTTTTAATTAATTTTTTTTTTTTTTAAGATTTCAGTATTTGTCATGTAGCTCCAACAAACCACAAGAACAAACCCCTTCATGCAAGGGGGCTAATGCTGTGATGTGTTTCAAGTGTATTTCTTCTTCTCCATTAGATTTCCTGTTGTTCTCTTAATATGAGCACATCTTTGCTTTTCATTAAACCCCGAGGGCTATTTTCATGCTGTATGTGAGCAGAGCAAGTATCAGGCGATGGAGTTCTCACAAGCAATCATGTGGTGGAAAATTGTGTGTACACGTTGCAATGCTGAGAGACAATTCAGACACTAAAATGAGCCAGGTTATATATTTATTAAACTGGAGAAGAGCCTCAGCGAGTTAGAAAACCTGCACCAGCCCCAATCCTGTGGTTGACTGAAATAAAAGCTATTAACACATCCGTTGTAGGGATACTAGTGACGGGAAATGTGTTTTGCGAGAATGAAAGACGAAAATAGTTGTTGCCTAGTAATCATGGCCCTAATAGAGACCCTGACTAATAATAATAATAATAAAGTGCCCGTGAGCCTTTAACAAATTAATTTAAATCAATAATGCATGAACCCATTTATAGCAAAACTGCTTGATGGCCATTAGAGCTGCAATAAAACTCGATGAATCAATTACTCGATGATGCTTGATGTTTCGAGCTTCCCAGATGTGAGAGTCTGCTGCTTTTATTTGTTATAATCGATTTTAAATATTTTTAGATTTTTGGGGTCGTGGTTGATCAGACGTCACGCTGGGATTTCTGAAATTTCAAGGAGCTTATTTCACCATTTTCGTATCTATTCTATTCTATTATGCATCATATTTATAGACTCGCATATTTACTCATTACATTGTGTTTCTTGTTATACTTTGCATTTTACTAATGTATTTGACTGTGCTTGTAAATGTTTTGTTTGACTACTGCGCCCCTCTGTTCTAATCATTCTATTGCAATTGAGAAAATGATCAGATCAATTAATATTGGACATAACTGTCACCTGTTGACTTTTAATACTCCCAAGAAGTTGTATAATAATAAGTAAGTCAGAATCAAAAGTCAAAATCAATATTAAAAAGGTTTTGTTTGTATGTGACTGTATTTTCAGGGCACATAGTTGTTATGCAATACACTAATTTGGATGATGATGCTCTTTCATACATTAAAAATGCAAAAATGATGAAAATGAATAATTAATTGCAAGATGTTCATATAATTAAAATCAGCGTTATAGCCATTAGTATGGTATACAAGGATCAGAATCATGGTAACTTATAATAGAAAGAAGCTGCTTTGATCTTGGATGATGGTGGAAAATGAGATCAAGCTCAGAAAAAAAGGCAAAAAGATCAGAAACAGATTAAAAAACCTCTACAAGTGTATTAAAACTGAGATGAAGGAACAAATTATTCAGGCAGATGAGCTCAAAATCTTCCCACTCAATAAAACTCACTGATGATAGATCTGTACAAGTGACACATGAAGCACTATGAATGAATGAATGAGGTGTCATGTGTCATCTAATGAAGTGGTGCACCTTCTTTTTTCACAGACTCTGGGATGATGGGATTATTGATCCTGCTGATACCCGTCTGATTTTGGGACTGAGTCTCAGCGCGGCTCTTAACGCACCAACGAAGAAGACGCGGTTCGGAGTGTTCAGGATGTAAAATGTTCGTTTATCCTGCACAGGTGTAAACCTCACGACTTTCCTGAGATGTACTGTAGATATTCTAGGTTTTGTTTTTGGTTTATTTTCAATGTGTAACAAACAGAAAAACACACACTACAGAAAGTGGAAATCACACACTTTTTGTTGTTGGACATTTCCACTGTCACGTTTGTGCCTTAACTGTTACTACCCCCGTGTAAATGCAGCTGCAGTTATATAATCATTTCCTTTGGATTTTTTTTTTTTTTTAAATCAAATACTGTAAATGGTGAATTAAAAAAAATCTTAAAATGTGAATGTAAATCTGTCAGATTTCTGCCTCTGAGTGTTAACAGAACCTGACAAGAGAAACATCCCAGTATTAAAAAAAAAAAAAAAAAAAATCATAAGGGGGCAGTGTTCAGCCATAAATACCTCACTTGCTAACATCCAGAGGGATGGCACATGCACACTTGACATTTTCCGAGCCAAGTGCTTTTCAGATAACACACAGTGGTGTTTTCATATTGACTGAGCAGCTGCTTTGATGAAAATCATGGCAAAATGAAGGTTTTTGAACATGTCTGAATCCGATGCAGTTGTCTGCAGTGCACTCGTATCTCTTCTCTACACACACATGTGGGTTTATTACGTCTTCTACACCAAACCTTTGCCTCCTTTCCATTGGTATTATTGTGCAAATAATGTGTAATAACAAGAAGGAATAGGAATAGTATCTCATGGAGCTGAGCTGCAGATTTTACCAGCTGACCATCCTTTGTTTCTCTCTCCCTCCCTTTTCTCTCTTATGGCAATTTATCTCTTCAAGTGAACATGTTGTGCACAGTTGGTATGCTCACATATTGGTATAGGATGTCTGACTTCACTCTGGAAACAGGTCTCTGAGGCCAAGGATGTGGTTTAGCTGTGGATTTGAATGGTTGGATGTCTGGTCCTGTGAAGGCAGCTGGTTACAATGCTGCTTAACTGAAAGCCCCATCGTGCTTCTGTGTGTGTGGCTGTGTAGTTGGTACACTGAGGCTGTGGAGAGCCTCACCTTAGGGAGAGTAGAAATAACTCAGGCCATGATGTATGTGTGTGTGTGTGTGCGCCTCCCACCCCCCACACACACACACATCCTCCACCAACATATCCTACCACCATTTTTTAAAACCGTTTCCCCAGTTATGCCTTCATCTTCTTCCACCAAATGTCACTGTAGGAGGCATTACCAAACAGCGTGAACCAGTTTTTAAGTTTCCAGTATTTGAAATAAGCCAAACTTACCAGTGACATTGAGACCTAATGATTCATAAAACTTTTTCGAGTTTTCAAGATGCGTAAAAGAGAGGAGAAACAGACTAAGGAAAGGCAGCGTGTTGATGACTGTCCACAATGATTAATGTGTCTTTTTGCTGTCACGAGTGATTGAACTTTTCCCTCTGACCACCTCTGCTCTTAATTACAGTCATAATCACTCCCTGGGTGGCTTCCAGGTCTGCTTTTAAAGGAGGGTGAGTTTGTCCTTTTGTCTGAACAGAATATCTGGCAGGGTTTCCATCTGCTTTTGACTAATTTGGCTTTGAGGTTGTACAACACTTCACAGCCCAGAGGATGCATGCATTAAAAGGCCATCAGGACAATGTGGGCAGACACACAGGCAGGTGCATTAACAGCTTTGTGCAGACTGAGTGTCCAAACTTACTTGTAAGGTGTTTTTTTTTTTCATTCAGGGATGTGCATCCTTCAAGTATCTCTGAATCATATGGGTAAACATATCTACAGTGAAAGCAGGATACTGCAGTGTGTTTGAGTCGGACACAATGACGCTGGACTCTAGTTAAAGCTCAGAGTTGCAGTGTTCAGTGGTGAGTACAGCCAAATGCGATTGGTTGCTATGCATGGGTCGCGGTATCCAGGGGTTCGTGGCTTTACAACTTTGAAGAAGACCGCAGAGTAAACTTTGACTGCTGCCAACAATGTGCCAGGTATACCGCTGTGTTGCATGAAATGCGGAAGTATTTTCTCATTGCATTGTCTCGTGGCCTTTTTCAAGTGACAGGAATGATACACGTAGATCCCCAGTCAGGATCTTTGATCTCTGATCTGTGACTTCACTATTGAGACAAACTAGAAAATAGGAACTCTTGTCTTGCATAGGATTCTTTAGTTTTTGTGTTAGTCACACTGTGCTCTGTATCTGAGTCTGTGGAGGAAGGTAAGTAGACGAAGAACTTAGTTATGTCGCTTTCATGTGGAAGCTTATTGTGACCATTGACTGTCATAATAATTCATTGAAATACAGAGATGAGGTTAAAGATTAGGTGACTCAAATGTGCATTAATTTGCCTGAAAAGTAAGTGCATTGTGCTTCGGGTTCATTGAATGTCAGAAACATATTGTGAAGATGTGAAATTCAGCTTCATTTTAGCCTCCGAGTGAAGCTGTTGTGTGTTATTAATTCAGTGCCAACAGTTAAGTTTAATGATTAATTTTCTGTCAGATAGATTATAACCAACATGATCCTGGAGCTCATTCACTTTCTGACTGATCTGCTTGGACACTTGTGACTCATGCTGGAGTCACCCCACAGCCTAAAAATAATCATGACTGAGAGTTTGAGTCAGTCTTAATGTCCACTTCCTGGAGGGAAATGGATTATTGTCTGATGCAGACAATGGTGGGGAAAAAAATCTATTTTTTTCTACCATTAAATAAGTCTGCCATCCCTCGCTGTACATGAGAGAGATACTTGACATGTCCAAGTCTGCTGGATCGTTATTGCCTCGATGCTTGCAACGGCCAGGACTGAGGGCATTATGGGTTGTCCATCCATATACACTGCACATCCGTATATACATCCCATTTTTGTCAATGCGATATCTCAGGGACATCATGAGCCATCTTTGGTGCAAATTTGGTGCAAACGCTGACTTGGACTCGAAGGTGAACTGATTTAGGATGTAGTGGCCAAAGGTCAAAGGTCACTGTGGCCTCACAAAACACATTTTTGGTCCATAACTGAAGAATTTGTACGCTAATTACCATATGACACAATTTAACACAAATGTCTAATGGAATGAAATGATGATAAGCGATGATATTTTATATCCAAAAGGTCAAAGGTCAGCCTCACTGTGACATCATAATGTCCTGCTGAAAGACTTCTGGTCATAATTCAACACTAATTGAGATTGTGACCATATTTCCTACAACATGACTGGTTGGTGGAGGTACAGCCTATATCCACAAAGCCATAATTCAAGCTGTGCATTAATTTAGGACGGTGAAGAGGGTGAGTTTAGTTGAATTTAGATCACCATTAGACTCTGGGCTGTGTAACTGTGGCTACTCTTCCTGGAGTCCTTGTTTCTCAGTTTTAGTAAAATTGGAGGACAATTTTTTACACCTCTTTATTTTTATTTCACAGCTTTCTTTTTGTTTTATTCTAACCTCAGTGAATCCAAATACAGCCCATTGTTTTGACACAAACATGTGAGGAAATGTTTCATCCTGTAATCATCAACATACATGTATTCATTCATTGTTTTATCAAAACATCACAGTCATCTGCACGTATAGTGACTTGACTTACGTTTGTGGTCAATTAGACCTCCGATTGTTGTAAAATTGACATGCACCTTTAAATGATTATTGATGATTCTTCGATAGATAGGTAGTAAAAAACATAACATAATAAAATATATTTTAAAAATCTGCATATATAGTATTTTACTTGTGACTGGGGTCAAATACACCTATAAAATAGTCAACAGAGGGTTAGGCTTAATGACTCCAGCTTATTAACAGGCAGAATAGTTGTATCTGTTTTGTTTTTACAGAGACAAAAGAAACTGCAAAATCAAAAAGATCTACCCTTTTTTTTTGTTTTTAACCTGACAGCAGAAAACCTGTTCTGTTTCCCCTTAACTTTCTGTCCCGGGTCCTATAGGAGGAGAGGCTGCAGCCTCCGGGGGCAGCAGCAGCCTCTCTGCTCCTCACTTGGCCTCTGTATGTACGTGTGTGTGTATGTCTGTGTGTGTGTGTGTGCGCGCGGTGGTCCGGACGCCGAAGTGACGAGCTTTGTGGTGCATTCGACGTGTGCACCGTCCTCCGGACTGACAGGGCCGAAGGTCCAATGAAATAAGTCGACATATTGAGGTTGTCAAATCAAAGCCAAAGAGGAGGCGCTGTCCCGTCGTCGTCTG
>OMNW01014858.1:0-21529 GCA_900303245.1 Selene dorsalis
CCGGTTCGGGTTCGGGTCCCGGTCCTGGTTCCGGTTCGGGTCCCGGTTCCGGTTCGGGTACCGGTTCCGGTTCGGGTCCCGGTTGCGGTTCCGGTTCGGGTCCCGGTTCCGGTTCCGGTTCCGATCCCGGGACCGGAACCGGAACCCGAACCGGGACCGGGATCGGGACCGGGATCGGGATCGGAATCGGAACCGGGATCGGGATCGGGATCGGGATCGGAACCGGAACCGGAACCGGGACCGGAATCGGAACCCTAACCGGGACCGGGACCGGGATCGGGATCGGGACCGGAACCGGAACCCGAACCGGGACCTGGATCGGGACCGGGACCCGAATCCGAACCCGAACCCGAACCGGGACCGGGACCTGGACCGGGTGCGGAACCCGAACCGGAACCGGAACCCGAACCGGGACCGGAACCCGAACCGGGACCGGGACCCGAACCGGAACCGGGATCGGGACCGGGACCGGGACCGAGACCAGATCAGGGACCGGGAACTGATATGTTCCGACGCTTCCGACGACATCTGCTGTATTTGACTTTACAAATTCACACCTGTCCTCACAATGATAGGAGTACAAACACACGCGCACGCACACACAGTGACTTCTCTCAAGTCAGCATCTATGTACAACGTCTTTTCAATCAGCAGCTTCCACTGCGTGCGTGTTCACTAAGCCTGCACAGCAGCTCGCTCAGCTCTACAAATCATTGACAGCGGAAAAAAAAAAGAAGAAGAAGGAAATTACTCGTGTTCACTTGCTGACAAACCTCTTCATTTCAAGGGCAATGGACACCATTTATCATGGCAAACAATTAGGTTCTAACAACTCTCAGAGGGAAATGATTTGGCTAATGGTGACAGGGAAATTCGCTTATTAGGCAGAGTAAATAACGCTCCAATAACCTGGGGGGTCCATTACTTCACCACCATCAGGAGAAGGATTATTAAAAAAGACATCTTAGTCATTAACATTTTAGCCAACACTTCTGATTAAACACCTCATGTACGTCTTAAAATGCAGCATATCAGTGAGCCGTGACATCATCAACATGCTGCAAGCAGAGATGGCTGGAGAAATAGTGAGGGAGGAGAAAAAGATCATTTTTGCTAATGAGGAATGACAACAGTGGCAGGCTCAATGTTCCTAGAGCTGAGACGCTCACATGCCTGTCAGAGAGAGATCAGTGGAAACTATAAAGGATCGGCTCTGTTGGATAAAAGCCAGAAAAAGATGACCTGTGGCAGGGCTGGTTTACATGCCCTGAGAAATACAAGGAGGAATTCAGCTTTAATTTAGTGGATAACACCTTTCTTGTCCTGGTACAGTTATAAAACACAGGGAAAGTCTCTGCGGATTTCAACAATATTTGGCATGAACACAGATCATGCAGTTGTCTGAAAGCCTCCTTAGCCAGCCTCCCTACATCCTCGAATGTCTACAATGTTTATTAACAAAGTTAATTTCAGAATGGGAATTAAGAACAACTGAAGAGAGAGAGTTTGTTCTCCTAACAGAACCTAGCATTCAAGATGGTGTTATGACATTGTGATGTTTACCTGTTGGTTGACCCGGCAGTGCGAGGGTCCATGATGGATGAGGATACGGACAATGTCCACATCTCCCCTCCAGGCAGCCAGGTGCAGTGGGAAGCAACCTTTGCTGTCTGCCACGTTTGTGGATGCCTCAAACTGAAGCAGCTTCAGCACCACATCCCTGAGAGAGAAGGAGGGAGGCAAATGCAGACATATCAATAGATCAATAGACTGAGTGTGGAGGGATGGAGAGGGAAGCAGAGATGAGCTCACACAAGACCTGAACTCCAATATTGTGAAATACTGCCACACTTCCACTGGGTAAAAAAACTTGATTAAATAATTGCCTGATTTGCACATGGAGGGAACTAAAGCTTAACAAAATCAAAATACATAATACACACACCTTTCTCCTGAAAGGCTCATACCCTGATAACTTGTTGATATCTTGTTAAATTAAATTGCTTGTCTTTTCTTTCATTTTCAGTGCAGTGTCTGCTTGTTTTTGCTGTCATACATAGTTGAGATGTTCCCTTGTGTAACAAAACCTTTCAAGCTTGAGCAGTGACTGCCACAATGATTGTCTGATTAATTATTGGTCTTTAGGCTTTTTTCTTTTGGAGCCTAGCAAGCAACAGGTTGCCACCTCCTCTGAGATACTGGTTAAGCCAGGTATTAATTGGTTATTGGGGGAATCAGAGTAGCCTGTTAGTGAGTGATCAGAAAACCCCTCAGGCCATGAGGCAGAGGAAATAATGAGTTCAATTGAAAATAATCAAGAATTGACAGAATGCAATGGCCTCAATGCTATTTATAGGCAGGCAGGCAGGTAGACGGATAGACAAGAGTGCGTAATTAATCCCAAAGGGAAAATGTGGAATACTTTCCCTCTAATAAAGTAACCCACATTACTCAAAAAGATAAAGTGACAAATCACAGGGCTGGGGTTTGTGCTGGAAATCCATTTAGCTGCTGCTCAGTTAGTAATGTCAGTGATACTGTTTAATATTAGCAAGCCTTCAGCTGAAGTTGTCACCTCTGTCCAAAGAGAAAAGGTGAAGTGCTTCATTTGCATTCAAAATGTCAGGGGGAGAAACAGAGGAGAGAGAAGGGCAAAACCTCTCCCAGGAGCAGGGGTGAGAGCCGCACTGAGGATCCTTAATGAACTGCTTTGTTAATTTCAATAATCTATTATATTTTCATAGAATGCACTCAGGTGTAAGAGTCAGTTCAGCAGCAGAATCACACTGGGACGATCTCAGGGTCACACATGACAATAATCAACTTCTTGGTGATTGGATTGAGCATGCGTGAGTCACCCCAAAGATTTTAACGTGGCAAAAAAATATTGAAATGATCTCAAAAGCAATTCCCCAATAATAAATCTCTGAATACAGAACTGCCTGTTGCCAAGGTTTTTCTGTCTTCATCTTAATTGCCATTTCTTTTTACTTTTCCAACTAAATATTAAATTACTCCTCCGCAGGTTTTTGTTGGCGGCCTAATTTCCACTCTGAGGTTGCATTTTTCTCTGCCTTCCTCCTCCTCTCCTCTCCCATTGATCTGAAGGAGGAAATCCACATAATTGCCCCCAAAACACAGTACTAATCCTTCAGTTCCGTCAAACTGTGATAGCAGTCAGGCTTGCAGCTAATCCACACTGTGTAACGGATTTCTCAGCAGGTCCATGTGAAGGAAGCCAGCTGCACTGCAGTCCCATACAGATGCAGACACTGAAGAGATATTCAATCAATTGCAAAAAACACTACGTTTTAGTTTTTTGCATTTTTGAGCATCCATGACAGTTAGTTTTGATGCCAAGAAGTACAAACACTGCCAGCTATTTTTAAAGTGATTACATGAAAATCAATTTAACTTAATTTGAAGATCACATTATTTCTTAATTCTGTGAGTCTTCATCTAATGTGGTTAAAGCTCATTAGATTAATTCAGAAATGTGCTGCTACGAGTCTATACTCAAGAAAACTATATTGCTGCCTGGAGAGTGGCCATCTTGAAGCCCTTTCATTTTTATTTACTTCAAATGTCAATGTCACAATATGAATGATGCTGCTCATAGTGATGAACCTAAAGCCTTACATCAATTTAGTTGTCAGACTTAATATGTCATGTCATGTGGTGTTCTTCAAGCCAACAGATAATATTAAGCTTCTGGGACATTTTAGCTACTGGGAAAATCAGCAATAAGGAAGCAACACAAAAAGTAGCATTAGCATAAAATGCAGACCTGTATAGCAGAGATGCTGTACCGTAGGGTTTAGTGCCTTTGATAACACTCGACGAAAAATTAAAAAACGATCCATACAGTCTAAAACGTTTACCTTTCTAACATCATTAGAAAACCAACAAATTATACACTGAGGAACACTAGTTCACCATGGAAAGCAAGGTACAGGATAGCTAGCTCACCACATACCTTTACAAATTATTTACATCGTTCATTTTATCTCTTAACAGTATTAGAAAACCACAAATTTACATACGTCGTTTTCCTCCCGCTGTTCGGAAAGTCCCACAAGTTGAGTTACTATGGAAACACCTAATAGCCGCAGCTGGCGTAACCATGGAAGGAAGGCTGTAACTAGCTTGTCGCTGGCTTGGGGTCAGGATAGCTAGCTCACTATTACCTTAACTTGAACAAGTCGGTTTTTATTCCAAGTCTGTCTATCTTATTTAGAGCTAATATTAGATTTAATATTGGCCTGACGGTACAGAGCAGTACAGCTGTTGTTTCTATGTGAAGTTTTAGTTTATTTTGGCTACATGACGTACACAGGAATGGATGCGTACAGGTAGACCCGCGATGACGACATTCGGCCACAGGAAGTGGTAAAGATCATATGGCCGCCAGTTAGTCTTCAACATCGATCCATAACTTAAAGAGGAGGGGATGGTGGACGAAAACATGACTCAAAAGAACTGATAATGTTCACCATGTACTTAAAATGTGGTCAACCAACCAGTTTTTATGTTTTTCTTCGCCGTCATATCGGGTACACTGATCATATACTGCCGCCTAGTGGTCAATAGTATCATTACTCCAAGAGGTTTAATTTCTCAATCAAAATGGTTGTATTATCAACACTGAAAATGATGATACCATCCATAATATAAATATCACATCAATTGTGTGAAGTCTTACCTGTGTCCATTGAGTGAAGCATGATGTAAAGGTGTGTAGCCCGAGCTGTCTGTGCAGTTGACATTCAGGCCCTTCCACATGCTGTGAAGAAACACATACACCAGAGGTCAGAGTCAAATACACACACTGAAACTTAAACAAAATCTCGTTTTTGATACGGTGTCACACACCAATGCCTCTTTCACAAATATATTAAACTTTTTACTTTATCAGTTTCTTTGAATTGTTACTTCTCCCTTTTTCTGCACCTGCTCTGTTTTAAACCAGGATAAATGACAAACTACATTTAGCCAATTAAGTGGTTTCTTCACACAGAAGAATTTTACTGCATTGTAATTGGGTCCTGAGGCAAGAAGTATAATTTCTCATTTGGAGCTTTCGCCCATAAGAGTTTAAGTCTTATTTCATCATATTGGCAAATAGAGAAAGTGAGTGAGGTCAGCCCTTGTACTCACAAAAGGCTGAGCATGCAAATAAAACCACACAAAACACAATCTCATAAGGATCGCCAGATAGGCACAACCTGGGGGCGTAACCGACACATTAAAACACACTCATGTACACACACTCATACATATTGCACACACATACAGCCCAGGGTTTTTCCAGGGCTATAATTATATGACCTCTCTTTTTCACATGAAATCCTCCAAGCGCGTCAGAGAGAAGTACTAATTAGCTGAATTCCAGTCTGAGCAGCTCTGGGCTGAAAAGCTGAATCACATAACTTCTACGTGCCACCGAGTTACCTTTGTGCTTAGAGACGTCCAAATACACTAGCTTTTGACAAAAAACTCACTCACTCTTTCTGTTAGTGAAACACAGCAGGCTTGTAGAATATTATTTTTTTATATATGCTGATATGAGGCAAGAGCTTTTCATTTCACATTGGTTATTTCACTTTTGCATTTCTTTCTATTTCGCCCGATAAAGCTTTAAAATTACACCAGAATATATTCAACTGCAAAAATTATGTGTCTAGTCACAACCCTCACCAAGGCACTCCCTTTTATTGATTTTGGAATGGAGGCATCTGGGAAATTAATACTTAAACATCAGTAATATGCGTTTCCTCAAACAAAATCTATTTTTAAGAAATATTTTTACTGAATTAATTTTAAGTTATATTTTCCCCTTCAACAGAATTAATTCAGTGTCTTAAGGTGATCTTTTGCTTTGGAAAGACTGCAGATGAAGCAGCTGGCGAATGGTTCAGTGTTGTGGAAACCTGAATTTAGTGTAAACTAATCAATAGACACACATCTACTGAGGCAACAAATGACAAAAACATTTTATGTTGTTGAAGTAAAACGATGACTTCTGAAAAAAAACAACTCCTTAATCAATTCAAGTTTTAAAAAACTGTCCACATACATGCATTTTCACACAAAAACAAGTATTATGGGATACATAAGCAACCATCACAAATCTACAGCTCCCTCACATCAACATCAAACGAGCAACAAGGCTGAAAAAAGTACATAGACCCACACACACATACAGTGTGTAACAGACTGAGGTCAGAGGCCAGGAGACCATAGACAGACAGACCCAGCACAACCATGTTTCTATTGAGTCACATGATCTCCACACACTCAGATTTGTGTATGTGTGTCTATATCGATCGCACTGGCCTGCTGACCCCTTTCAGCACTGACCTATACCAACCAGTGGGATGTGTTGTTAAGAAGAGCCGACTGACAAAGGATGAGGGCAGAGAGACAGAGAGAGAGAGAGCGAGCAGACTGCAGGAAAACATGATGGAGGCAGAAATTACTGCCAGTTTCTACTCGGCTGTTGAACAAATGTGAATTGATTCACAAACATTTGTTATAAAAATTAGGTGTCATCTTCTGCTGACAGATAAGGATATAAAGTATACCAACACTAAGAAAATGTACTATTCTTTTTAGGTCTCCCACTACTTTTGCAATACTTGGTGCAGCTTTTACATACCATGTAATCAATCAGCCACATCCAGCCGCATCCAACCAGATGCATTCCCTCGGTTTGTTATCACACTTTCTCACATTTCTTTTAATGGACAGTAAACACCCCCACCTTGAAACAAGCATTAAACCTGTAGTTGTAATATTTTAAGTGAGTTTTATCAAAATGTTCCATTTCTTTGGAGTGTTTCTAATTAAATACCTAATTAATCTCATAAAACTACACAGCTTGTTCCATACGCTCCCCTAAGCTGTTATCTAATAGCTGTTTACTGAACAAACCCATGCTTGAACACACACACGCACACACACACACACACACACACACATGTATATGCACCAGTGCTGTTACCTTCAGACATCTGCACACCAATTCATTAAAACCTGCCGTACAAAGCGTCTTTCATGTCAGCACAGCGCCTTACAGCCACAAACACAATCCACCTCTCCCACACATCCACAAACGCGCCGTGTTAATGCACAGCCGCAGCAGTCAGACCCCTCAGTCACGTAACCTTCATAACAGCCTGCACAAACAAATCTACATGGTGACTTTGTGAGGGACTGTGTAAACGCTGTTCTCAGTGTGTATGAAGGCCAGAGTTTAACAAGGTGTTGTGTTTACCACACCTTTCCATGTCATAGAGTATGTGCTTACATATGTGTTTGTAGCAACAACATCAGTGGGTGAGACAGAGAATCACAGACGTACATCTACACACTGCTTTTCAGATTCCTGTAGCTCAGTGTATTGGAAAGTTGTAATTTTATAAATAAAAAGTAAAATAATTATTGCTTTAGGTGCATCATTGTAATATATATCCCATATCGTAGTAGGATCTTATTTGTCATCTCATCTTTCTATTGCCTGCCTTCAAAACATCATCAGGTTTAATTATCATAAGATTTCTTTTATTTTCCTTTATATATATTTGATGTAGTATTGTTGTTCCAAAAGTAGCCCGAAGTTAAGGTTAGCAGTTAGCAGTTAGCCAGTGAAGACCAGAACAGAGCAGAAGGAACAAGAGAAGACTTCATCATCAGTACATTCATCTTCTCTCACTTACAATAAGTATGTGTTGTAAGGTTTAGTCATGGCAGGCATTTTTCTTTTATATTGGAGATATTCCCGCTGGTGTCCTTTAATATCACTCTAGAGACTGATGCTGCTTTGTTGTCGTGGTCACCATGACAAGGAAAATGAATTATGTCCATTGCCAGTTTGTGTCCAATTTCAGTTTTAAGTTTACCATTCCTACTAAAAAAAAACAAAAAAACTACATACACAGATAACAGCTTGAACTCGGTGAATCTCCTACCAGGACCTGTTCTCTTATCACAGCGTCCTGTCCTGCTCTACAATGTTCCACCTTTAAATTCCCGGACTCAGCTTGATGCCGTATCACATCTCTATTGTTTTCTGTGCTCTCGCTAAGAGCATGAAGCCAGCCAGCAGAGTTTAAATAGAATTAGTAGGCGACTTGAGATTAGATAATTGAGGAGAGGTGCTGCTGCAGGAATGCAGACTCTTGGTGGATTAGTCAAATATGCAGACAACGTCCTACCTAATTAACCTCAGGAGCTGCAGCAATGTGAAGGAAAGCTCCGGTTAGAAAAGCTGTCTTGCACTTTGTGGAGCCTGATGTTTTTCCATGCATGGACAACTGCTGCTACTATTCCTCACACATACATCAAAGTGTAATATGTGTTTTTCTGGGTCATTCGTTGACTTTGCCTTTTTCTGGGCACCCACAGCAACAACAATCAAGTCTTATTTTGCATTAGAGATGCCTGACTCAATCTTGAAGGGCTCGCATCTCTCCCTCTTTGTGTCCTTTTCCCTTGTTGAGGTCAAAACACTCGTTTTTTTATTATTTAAGCACTGCAAAGTAAAGGGGTCAAACGTCATGAAAGGCCTCCCAGCAGGCAGAGCAGCGCTGCCCTCTGTTTGAACTCCTCTACAGTTACAGTCTGGCAGTTTCTCCTCGCCTTTACCTCACTTTACTATCACAGCACAGTGAAGGGTACCCACCGGCATGATAACGTGTAGAAGTACCAAAAAATAACAACATACCTAACAGCAAAAGTCTGTTGCAGCCTTTTGTCATTATTACTTGCTAAGAATGAAATAATTGAAGTGTATGTAAAAGATTATAGATCATTTCTCCACACTGTAAAACCTTTCTGAATCTACGAACAGCAAATTTATGTTTTGACTGACTCTTAACAAGCTGAAGATAAGATTTATGTTTGACAGAAAAACAGACGAAGAAAGCTTGAAACCAATGTTCCATGTACTGCATTTGCAAAAACATCACCTCAAGAAATTAAAAGATGTTTTTGTGCATTAAACAAGAGCTAAAATTAGCCCCCAACTCTTTAGCAGTGTCACTTTTTTTCCCGAGGAAAGAGGAGCTAAAATGCCTTTCAAGCAGGGCAAAATAAAAGAATCTCATTTTGGATGCAGACTTTTCATTCAGCATTTCAGAATGAAAGCCTTCATTTGCTTGTTCTCACCATGGATATTAAGGCTGGCGTAAAGTTGCAGCAAAGTTTGGGCCACATCAAAGCAGAGCATAGTCTTCAAAGGAACAGGAACGAAGGAACTGGGAAAAACCTTTGTAGTCCTGGACTCCTTTTTTTTTTTTTTTTTTAAGAGGGGACGTTTTTCTATTTTAAAGTAAGGGAAGTTAAGTCCACTGGGTCGGTTGAAATTCCTAATATCCAATCACAAAAATCAAAGGCTGTTTTTTGTTTTTCTGTCAAAATGGAGGGCTCAACGACGGCAATAAACACGACAGGAAATCAAAAAGAGACCCAGCGTGATCATATCAGACAGGAAGTGCACTTGCTTCATAACTGTTCTGAGCAGGAACCAGAAAAGATTCCACCTGATTAAGAGCAGCGTTGCAAGAGCAAACACTGATATGACCTATAGGGTGACGAGACCACACACACACACACAGAGCTGGCCTTTGATGTTTAAGGCCAACTCACATGGAGACAGTCCATCCCCCATGATGCTTTAGGGCACGAATACTCTGTTCTGCATTCTAATGTCCTGAACAGGTGCACAGGTATGGATAAGGTTTATGTATTTGTGTGTGTGTGTGCGTGTGCGTGTGCGTGTGTGTGTGTGTTTGGTGTCATAGGTGAGATCAGTTCAACCACAGAGACAATTACAGAGCAAGGTGTGAGGAAACTCTCAAAAGACCAATTAAATTTCTGCACATAGAGGTGGGAATCATCTTTCTTTCTTTTTCTCTACGGCTCCATTTCTTTCAGTTATTCGCTTTCTCCCTCTTTTCTCTTTCTCTTTCAGCTCCTACAACAATCTGGAAAAGAAAAACGAAATATTACAAATATATTTGCATACACAGAGGGGCAGGGAGGTGGAGGGAGAGAGGTGGGGGGCAGAAACAAGCGAGTTTGTGTGTTCATGAGCACTTCAAAGGGATGCTCCCACTATAAATGTGCCTTTGGCGTTCACGCATACACATACACATACACACTATTCCCTAAATGTACACACTGGTGTGGTCTAAGCAGGGGATGAAAATTAGTGGATTTGTGGATACCAATATTTGTTTGAAAAAATACATTTGATGTGTTTGTTTTTTTTACATAAACAGCTTAGATGTAGTTATATGCAGGGAGTCTGTGGAGGTCTGGTCCATTAGTAGCGCTGTGGACCAATGTTTTCGCCATTTCCCGGTTGCAGGTTGTTTTGTGCTATTCCACTAACTAACAGTTGGGGCAGTAATGAGCCAATAGATGTTTGAATCCACCAAAAAAAAGCATGGAAGAAGTTGGCAAATATGAACGTAGACAATGTAGATTTCAAATTCCAAATCAGCTGTAAAAATGTTAAAAGGAAAAAATAAATAAAAAATACATAAGAATGAATGAAATATGCATACAATAAAATATTCATGTATTTAAAAATGCAAATACATCGAGTCGAATTAAGAAATGATGAGGTCAAATGTGCATATATTTATACTGTATACCTGTAATAAGCCTACATTATGAATCTTATCAATGCATTACTTAGCCTCTAATACGAATACGTAGAAAGCAATCTCATTTGCACTTCTTATTCCCATGACATCACGAAGAAAATCCCATTCACGCCCACACAGTCCGACAAGCAATCTTATGCTGCATTCACAGAGCGAGGTGTTTCCCTCACTCCCCCTCTCACTTCCCTCGCAGATCTGTCACTCTCTGCTGCTCCATTTCTGCACCAATTATAGTGATGAGTAAATCCACAGTATATTTGATTCAGGAAGAAAATATCAACTCAAGTCTCAGTTTGTCAGAATAAATTGTCTATTATTGAGCTTGTACCCACAAAACGGCTGTTATATACATATCATATCTGTCATATAACAGTTATTACCACACTTGAATTTACAAAAGACATAAATATATCACTATAATGTCGAACTACAGATTGTTTTTCCTTAAATTTTTACAACACATATAAAAACTATTCAGGTTTAGACAGGATTGAATCCAAGCTATTCTGTGATCTCGCCCTTCTCATCAGCTTCCTCGTCTCTAATTTGCTGAAATCATCCTTGTAAAATTGCTTCATATGTTTTTACATCTTTGGCAAAACAGCAGCTCCCTTTGACAAAAACCCCTCGTTAGCAATTTTGTTCATTTGAATACGCTGTGCCGTGGTATCCCCCAGCATGGGACTCCGTCCAACATGCAAATTGGGTCTATTGCTGCTGAAAAGCATAAACAGCTAACACATTGAATAAGCAGAGTTTTCCTTTCTGGATGTCTCCATTAGGTCAGTGTTCATTCCAGCTAACAATCCTCAAAATATAGTTTCTGGTCCCAGTGAAAGATCCTGTTGGCAAATGGTGCTGGACTTTTAAAGTGGAAAACTGTATCTGGAAAAGGCTACACTGGATTGAAGGGAACTGCTGAGGCTTTCACAGATATGTGTCAGTGGCAGAGGACTGAACAAACCAAAAACAGGTGTTTCTCTGAAACTGTGGTTCTTAAAGGACAAAATGAAAAGGACAAACTAAGGGTGCCACAAGATTTGTTAATTTCTATCATTCTCTATATCGTTTTACAGTCATTACATCTCAAAGCAATAAAATGTTGAAGTCACTCTTGAAAAAATCTGTTAAATATGCAAAAATACATCATCAGAGAATAGATGCAGCGTACGCAGCTATTATTGATTTAACTTAAAGGTATTTGTAGTGAGCTAAACTAACAAGCTATTGACTGTTCAGAGAGTCATTTAGCCTTCTCATTAATTCTCCATCATAGAGCAATAAGTATATTTTAAGTTCAGTTTTTTGTCAACAAATGCAGTGCCATAATGTTTTAACTTATACTACACAATGATGACAATGTTGCAATGTTAAGATTAAGTATTTTACACATAACTGTGGTGTTATTTTTTGTTGGAGGGGTTGTGACATGACAAAATTTCAGAAACACCACTTCATAAGACCGAGTTGAAAGTCATAGTTGAGAGATGATCCTCAGTGTATAAAAGCATAAAGGTAAATATGCAGCGTGTAAATGAATGAATATGCAGGAAGGCCAGTCAGTCAGTGACAGATGCCCTCAAAGGAACAAACATCAGCTGACATGTTCAATAGGTGAAGAGGCCACTACTCTCATCACAGGAAGTAATTAATCTTCGGGTCAAACTGACCTCTGGTGCACGACAGTACATGAGGGTCTGTCTGTGGGGGGCAGTGGGTTAAACACACACACACACACACATACACACACACACACACACATAGTGACTGGAAGTGAGGCTGACCCCACTCTCTTTCAGACATGCTCACCAATAATTAAAACAAGACACATGTAATCGATAGCTGCAGAACTCCCCACCGGGATTTAGGGAGTCTATTGATGAAGTTTGATCATTGATCATTTGGTTGTCCCGAGGGCTAGTTACTCGGCAGAAGAGAGACCCTCAGGAAGTATAAAACAAACTGAGTCAGATATGGAAGAGCATGTACGAGGGTGGGGTTGTGAAAATGTTGGGGCTGTATCCAGGTCAGTGTGATCATGCTGAAGTGTTTCAAATAATAATTCACTCTCTAGAGAAGAAGACTGCATTATTATACAGACTCAAGTGTCCACTATCACTGTGGGAAACACTGTATGCAATGACCCAAACGCCCCTGACCTTTGACCTCACTCATGAGCCAACATGTCACTCGATCAGGATGAAAGGGTGTGGGGTAGAGAGAAGGGAAAGACGAGAGGCAGCAAGAGAAAATAAATCAAAAGCCACAAAATTCTTATCACACAGCACATCAAAGAAAGAGGAAAAAACAAAATACTTAAAAAAAAACAAAAAAACAAGATAAAGTTACAGGGTAGACGACCGGATGACACATCTGACGGCAGCTGAATACACTTTCCACATAGGTACACAAAGCTTCATCAGAACAGTTTGTCTATTTCCAAGTCTTAAACAGTCTGGCAGTTTGTCTCTAAGCACACCTCCTTAAATAGAGATGGAAACATCCCTGCTGTGTCCTGAGCTGACTCCTCATACTCAGCACAAGCCCGTTGGATAGAGACTCCACATCAAACTGGCAGGTTTCTCTCTCAAGCAGCACAAAGTTTTGCAGGGATTTCATATGAAAAACACCCCGGTGACCTCGCTAGGATTAATTTTTTTTTTTTTTCAAACAGGAGCACCGCTCGACGACTATAAAAAATGTGCTGAGACCCGAGAGTCCTACTTAATTTCCAACCTTTTACCAAAGTCAACCTCTGATGAAACACTGTAAAAGGACTCCTGATATGAGTACTCCCATGTGAATATCTGCTAAAGTTGAAATTCCTTTTCTTCCGCTCGAATAAAAACTGCCATCTTTGCAAATCACCATGGGAACTGTTTGCTTTTTTTCTTATCAAAGTTAGTTACCTTTGCTAAATGTCTTCTGAGTCACTTTATCACAAATTATACCTTTCCTTTGACACATGCAGTGAATGAAAGTAGCCTAACAATCTTACAACTACAAAAAACATCCGCTTTGGGCCTGACAGCCATACCATTAAAAAAAAACCTTTAAGGGACCTTTAACAAAAATATTAGTTTCTATGAGGAGTGTATGAAAAACAATACTAGTCTATACATCATTATCAGATCTAAAATAACAGACGCCTATTAGCCTCGAAAATCCAGGAGTAGTCAATCACATTATAAATCATATTAGATAACTATCGCTGGCAAAGGTTGCGTCAGTGCAACTGATTCTGTGACTCAGAATAAAACCATTTGCCATTTGCATGGTTAATATTCTCTGTACTTTCCTTGGTCTGAGAAATGAACACTTAGTTAAATGTGGTTTCCTTCATTGTCTAAAGATATTGTGTATAGTGAGTCAGCCTGAAGACAAACAGCCTCGCTGAGGGCACCATGTCACGTCAGAAGGTTAGCTGGGCTCACTGCTAGCAGCTCGTGTTGTATCTAGTGTAACAATTTACGTCTTTGCTTTAGATTTCATGTTTTAAAAGCTATGGCCCAGGGCTTACATGGTGTGGGACTGAGAAGCAGCTGGTTCGCTCCATCTGTAATGCTAACATTAGCAGCTAATGCGAACAGCCGGTGCTAGTTGAAGTGTCAGAGCTTTTAAAGATGTGTGAAATCTCATCAGTTATTAGCATAAATAGACAAATGAACAATGAAGACAATGCCAATGTTAAATATCATCGTTATTTTTTAACTTCCTGCTGATTGTAGTCAGTCATTTCTTCTATTAAATGGTAGTTACAGCTGAATCCTTAGAGGAACGACACCATAAGAAATTTATCTGACTGTTTTCAGGCAAAGAGATAGGAATTTGTAGCCTAATTATGCTTGGTACAAACTCATCATAATACAATATGGATGAGCAGTAGGCTACAGGCCCGAGGTTTAATCTGCTGAAAATAATTGCAATTTAAATCACGATTGGAAGATTGGCCAAATCGTTTAGCCCTAACATTTATTATTAATAAATATAAAGACAGTGAGAGAGAGAGGAGCGACAAGCATGAAGGTCAGAAAACAGAACATGCTCACTTAAAAACACAAGGTAGGGCAAAACAAGACAGACAGGAAGATAGTGAAAGAGGTGGACGGCATTCCAGCTTCCTCTCTTTAATCAAACAGAGAAGCGGAGGTGGAGAAATGGCCGCGGTCTGCTTCACCACTGCTGCTATTGATTTCCACTGCAGCCTTTCCAATCAGTCCCAATCTGTGGAGCTGCAAACAATCCGTTTAAGTGTGTGTATAAGCTGCATGTGTGTCTTCCTAAGGCAATTCTCCTCACAGTAAGTAAGTGACAGAAAGCTTTAGATCTCCACTTAACAACAGCCCAGCCACAAATCCATCTGGCCCAGCATCGATTCAGCCCAGATCTGTAGCACCAGGGATGGGAAATGTCAGCTCCAGGTCTCTATCTAAATGGGATAACTAATCTATAGAGTGGACCGTGGGAGTCGATGCATTTATACTGTAGATTGAGTGAGAGGAACTCCAGTGAAGGGCTTCAGATCCATGCACTGTCTTGACCCTTGTGACAGGAAATAAAACATCGTATTTTCATAGGAGCGAAGCTGATACATTGCAAACTGAGGAGCCACTTTCGAGAGCTACACTGCATGAAATACAAGACAAATAAACAACAAATAAACTATTCGAGTCGAGTATGAGGCCGTGTATGTGCTAGTGGCAGCCCGTAAAATGTGAATACATGATGTTTATATATCATTCATGAGGTAATACTGAATACACAACACAAAATGAACAATTTGTCACCTTGTAGTCTAAGAAATAGCCAAAAATCGCCTCCTGTTGCTAAATCACTTACCAACATTACTCAGTTATTCAGTCAACTGTTCAGTCTATAAACAGTCAGAAACTGGAGAATCCAATATGCTTTTTTGAAAATTGTTTGCTTTATCGAACCATGTCTGAAAACAAGTACATTCGGCTTCATAGCAAAGAAAAGCAGCACGTTTTTACAGCTGAGAAGCCGGAACAGATAATGTTTGGCAATTATGCTTCAAAAATTACTGAAACGATTTATCAATAATTAACACACCGTTCTTGCAATCAACTAAATCACCTAAGCTTTTGTACAAAGGGCAGCCATGTCTCATGTGATGGCTGCTGAACAGCATCAATAGAGCATCATTGTTTTGTTCTTATTATCAGATATGTCCCTGAGCAGCCTGAGGGTTTGAACCAGCAACCTTCATCACACCCCCAGCGTCTTCATCTTCATTTCCCCGGCCACAGACACTTACTTTGAAAGTAACAACAATTAATCTGAAATCTGTGAGGCCAAATGTCTGCATCTGTTCACTGTGTGAGATATTCTCCTCTGTTTCAAGCTCTGAGGTCAGTTCAACTTGGCAAATGTGCATTTTACGCCGAGCTGGGTTTTTTCTTCAGACCACAACAACATGGAGTGCAGCGATTGCGGGAGTCAGTTCAGGCTAAATATCATCTGGCAACTCATCACGTTAGTTCCAGCTACAGCGAGTCCATCTTCATTATCCACTCTGCCATGAGGAAATTAGCCATGCAGGCACAATTGAGATCATGATAAAACGATATCAGTGTGTGAGAGTCATTATGATGAAGAGCAAGGAAGGCAAGAGAAAGTAAAGTGTTTAATTTTGCTCAGCTCTCAGGGGTGCAGCACAGAAACCAAGACACAGCTCCGCTTGGTTGCAAACTAAACATTTACGTTACTGCTCAGCGTCCGTGTTAAACTTACAAACATGTCTAAACTGTGTCTGTGTTGATTGGAGCTCTGCTGTGTGACAAAGCATCTATCCTGTAAAGCTGGTGTGTTTGCATATGTGTGTGTGTGTGTACAGCATCATGGCAGTAGCAAGGAGCTATGGCCATATATGGTCTGACAAAAGGCTTTGGTTTATTCAGAGACCTCTCCGACCATGTTTCTGTCTCTCGCTCACTTCTCCAAATTTCTAAACAATCAGCAGCGACCACCTTCGTCGAGCTCACACGAGACACAGAGATCAGATACATCACTTTGGGGGAAACCTCCAGTCGAACTCACTGAGGATGAGGAAGATTAATCTAGACTCTTTCAGCTCTGGAGTAAATTACAGAAAAGGTGGAAAATACTGCACTTCCTCTGCTCTTCATGACTTTATGTAATATATAAAACATCCATATACCTGAATGGATTCACATGACCACCGCATCTGCACATCTGTCCACAGTGTGTATCACCATGGCAACCAATCTGCCACACAACTGTCCTGGGTTGAATTCATGACAGCTGCTACTGAGAGCCGTGCGTGTTCGGTACTTAAACAGCTGACCTGTTTAGTTTAGTTTAGTTTTTTAGTATTTTTACGAGATTTATTACGTCTGAAAAATTGAGCGCTGGACAGCTGTGTCTCCTCGTGGCATGCCAGTACTCTTCCTATTTTTTTCCCCCCTGTGAGAGTATAATGGGCCTGTCAGCAGGACTGCCGCATCCCATTTAACTGCTCAGACCGCAGAATCGCACATCTGCTGCTGCAGGAGCACGCAGGTAAACACAATTCAAGCAGACACCAAATTGCGCACCAGCCATGCCGAGGTCACAGCAGATTTGTCAGAATATCCTGGGCATTTGTTCCCACCCTCAGGGTGGGCGGCATTATTGCAGGAAACCTACATCATCACAGCTCGTGTGTCGCTCTTTGGATAAACTGCAGGATTAAATGATGCTTTCACAGGCTCAGAAAACTTTCACACCAATGACATCATGTTAAAAATACAGATTCACAGACAATTGCACCACCAAATATATGTGGACAACAGCACATAAGAGAATATGCATCTTTTATATTTGGAAAATGAATATCTTCAATATAAATAAATAGATTTTCTTGGCTATTTTCAAGTTTATCTACTTCCGGCGCATATTTTCAGTGCTGTCTTTAATTTTTTTAATGAGCCTTTCTGTTGCTGTTGGTGTTAAAAACATACAAACAATCTAAAAATAAAAATGTGTTTCTTAACAGGCCTGAGCGTACGGACAGAGAAAGTCTCTGGCACAGTAACTGGGCAGCTCCTCAGATAACACCGGGCGCTGATCCCACTATTGTGATGTGAGTTTATAGAAAACTGTTTGAAGTGTTGGGCCCCATTTGCCAGAATGGATATTGTTTTGACTTTCTCCCAAGAAAAATGAAAAATAATCCCTCCTTTGTTAGAAATGCTCCAGAGCAAAAAGCTTTGAAGGGGCATCAACTTGAACTTGTGGCTCTTTATCAATGTCTATCAACAGCTGAGAAATTGCGGCAGCGGTAAAAAGTTTGTGCTCACAGCTCACAATCAAAAGAACACAATGTGGTCATACAAGGTATAATTTAAATGGGTCCAGGTGGGCTGTTTATCTTGGCTTCAGCATCCTGTTCAGTCACAGATATAAGAGTGGTATCACAAAAAAATAAAAATAAAAACTATAAAATGGTCCTAAATGTCAGAGCTAGAAACTGAACTTTAAAAGGGAAAAAACTCATTACATGGACACACTACTATTGATCAATTGCTGACTCATTGTTATTGATCAACAAACCCATTTGCACCCTCTAAATACAGAGCAGTATGTGTTTTCTCTCCGCCACTGGAGAATAAAAACCGTATGCAGCTTAACAAGAAAACGCTTGGCATCGCCTATCGTTGTCTTTGTTTATGAAATAGTGTGTTTTCTCTTCATGTGAAAGGGCACAAAAACAGAGCTATTGAATTTTAGCATTATACATGTTCTCTGCCACTGACGCCCTGTAATGAGGTAAAATGAAACTCGGATGATCCCCAAGGGGAAACTGGAGGATCAATAGCAGAGTGTCGCTGCATGGTCTATAGGTCAGTGGGTCATCAATGTGCCTTCTACACACATCTGTTTAAAAGATGCCAGTGTTGTCTATAAAACTACAGAGTAACATTTGAGGAAATGTCTGTTTCTATAAAGCTGAGGCCTGAGATGGTTTAGGTTAGCGTATCTTAGCTTAGCATAAAGGCTGGGAGCAAGTGGAGCAGTTAGCCAGCTAGTGCATCAAAAACTCACTAATTACACGTGCTGTTTATACACGACACCAACAATCATAGGTGAGTTTTTAATGTGAGTTTGCTAAGTTTAAGTGGCTATTTCCACTCTTTATGCTAAGCTAACCATCTCCTAGCTGCAACTTCACATTGAATCTACAGATCAATCTTCTCAAATAAATCTTCTTAAAACTAAAACAAAACAAAAAAGTGGAACTATTTTTCTCTCTTGCTTTGGGGAATATGATCAAGAAGCAGTGGCTGATGCTGTTTAGCTAAATGAGTCAACAAACCAAAACAACCCCTCAGGCTGAAGAAATAAACACTTGCATTGCAGTACTACTACTAAACACTAAACACGCTACATGTGGACTTGCTTTATTTGTCTTGGGACACAATACAGACGGAGATATTCATATGTCTGAAAATATGATGACTCATCTGTTTGTGTTCATGCCGTTTATAAAGTCCGACAGAGGAGGTAGCAACATATTCAGGTTATAGTTGAGGCCACATCCATCACTTGGGCGACTTTAGCGATTGCGACATCTCATTACTTGAACCTTGTTTCCATGTAAATACCTGTGTGTGTGTGTGTGTGTATGTGTGTGTGTGTTAATACATCTTTCATTATCTGTCTACTTCCATCTTAGTCACTTTCTCACTCTCTCCATCTGTTACTCCAACTTTAAACAAAATTACACATTCTCTTTCACAAGTTTTCTTTTTTTCCAGCTCAGTTGCTATTCTTCTCCCTCTTGCCAATTTCAAACACACACACACAGACACCCAAAAAAAGAATACACACTTACATACATGCGCTGCCAAGTTGTATTCACACACAGCTGCATGCAATTACCCGCCACAAGAAGGTATTTAGACCATGAGACTCTCTGGCCCGTGCTATTTATCAGCTCAATCAAAATAGCTCGTCCATGAATGTCTATGAACCTGCCAAGTGTGTGCGTGCATGTGTGTACATACATGCTGCAAGTGGCATCCCGCTGCACCAGTTGAAAGCTCCCTTTAAAAAAAAAGGAATAAAAAAAAAAAAAGAAGCTTGTTTCCTCTCTCGTCTACATCAATCTCCCTCTTCTCATCGCCTCTGTCTGTCCTGGATTTTCTAAGATTTTGGCATCTAAGTCACACCTCCAGCTGCAAACGTGCAGGCTGGACTTGTTTTATATCATTCAGGTCATATAAACACACACACATACACACTAAGGCTGAAATATACACACTTTTTCCAGTGCATTTCACTTTAAAGTACACAGAAATTCAAGTCTGGCATGTAAATGCACTTCTTAAGAGTACTTTAACATGCAAGAGGTCAAATCAGATCAAACATAATGACTATTTTATGATCAGTTAGATCTTTTTTTGAAGTAACATGTCCCTAAAATAAGGGGGAATATAAAACCCTTCAAATCCTTTAATCATCTGCACTGGTTGCATTAAAAGCTGCTTTCAAAATCAGAGTTCCCAGCAGTATTGGAAAGCAAGAAGCTCATTCAATCTCGAAGGTTATTGCATGAGAGGCAATTAATTTACCCCAATTATGCCTACAGAAACAAACATCTAGCGCCTTTCAGGACTCCAGCTTTCATCCTCTGCAGCTCAGAGGCTGTTTGTAGTTAGCTGCACAAACAAATCATCTGTAAAGTAACTCTTTACTGCTGCATCATTTAGCATATGCAGGAACATGATGGAAGTTTATCGAGATTTTTTTTTCTTTTGCACCTATCTGATCAAAAGTGCTGCTCGCTCTACTTTGTCCTTGAAAACATACATAAACAGACACACACACACACAAAGGGAGATTCATCTTTGAATTTCCACAGCACCTAAGGACATTTCCCAGGTGATAAGCAGAGCTAAGAGGACAATCAGTCCTGACACACAGCAAGCTGACCAGCACAGGATAACAGCAATTGTGTCTTTTAAGGCGGACATTAAAAATAATAACCAGTTATTAAAGTATTCACACAGATTATTCTGATACTCATCATTATTCTCACTAAAAATATTATATTAACAACCATTTTAAGGGCAAAAAACCAACAAAAATTAATCATGAAACAAGAAATAAACAAGAATTATGACCTCAATATTACATCCCTGTTTATCATATAAACTACTGAGGGCAGCATGGATTCCTCCCACAGTCCAAAGACACACAAATTAAGTTCACGCACAACCATAATTTGCTCAGAGGTGTAAATGTGAATGTGTGAGGTTGTTTGTCCGCTCTGTGATCAGGGTACAATCCTGCCCACACCTAATGTCTTTATACACGACTAATCACAAGGCTGTAAATACCCATAAAACCCATATAAGCCACATAAATAGACTGAACCAAGTTCATTAAACCTGAACCAAACAGCTGCAGTTTGAATGCACCCTTTTACATGTGTTGTCAAATCGATCTGAATTTGAAGCACGTTTGTGTTTTCTTATGCTGCTGTGAGTTGATGCCTTAGGGCCACCGGAGGAGAGAGATATGTAACAAGGCAGAAGTGGATCACGACTTTGCTATGGTGCTATGTGAGTCAAATTTAATTACTGCTATTTAGTGTTATTATTATTAGCAGTGCAGCACAAGTGATTACAGTTTATTGCTCTAACTCAGCTTTATGAAGCTGCCAGGTAACAAAACTCACAAAAGAAGAAGAAAATAGTTGGTATGCAGTGAATGAAGAGCCACAGGTGCACTGTGGGACACATGTATTTTGTGACTGAATGACTCTAATAAGTGGTTTTCTGCTTGTTTCATAGAGTTGCACTTTGCGTAGCTCCAACACACCTGTGGAA
>OMNW01014859.1:0-19597 GCA_900303245.1 Selene dorsalis
GTAACAGCTTTGGCAGTAAAGGCATTTCCTGTGTGTTATAGCCCCCACATCTCCAGATTCCTACACACAGGAACACAGAGGGCTGCCTATGTGCAGCAGGGTGCTATTTTTACCCTCACTATGGGGGACAGAGCCAGGGCCAGGGGAGAACATGGGGAGTGGAGGCTTTTCGTGATGGCACAAGTGACTGCAAACATCAACACACACAACACACAGAGAGCTGCACGTAAATGTGCTGATGCGAACACAAATGCACACCATTGCGTACACACACAGACACACTCACTTTTCACAGCACTGTGCTCTCACAGCTCATGAAATGTTAATAGGCTTCTGTCCAAAGTGTTTACAGAGCACAGAGCTCTTAATGCATCACTATATCTGTGCTTCAAGAGCATTTCATTATTTGTCTGAAGGGTCCCAGACAGACTTGGGCGCCTGTTACTGGGATGCATCTCAGTGTGAAGAGCTAGGGACGAGTATCCTCAGTCTGTTTGTGTTCCCTGCTGCTCCAAAGTGTGGTTCAAAGAACCAATAACCATCTGAGTGGATTTTTACTTTTACATGTACATCCAGATTGGTAGGGACTTGGGGTTGTGGCTGCTTAGCTGTGACATCACAAAGTTACAGAAGTCCTAATGGTGTGTTTTAAGGCTCAGTTTCTGAATACAGGCTGTGTGCAATTCAGTGTGAACTGAGAGCTTTGATCCTTTCACAGTTTTAATATCAAAGCTAGACTTACTTTATCTCACTATGTAAAAGACGGGACCTTTAAGCCTGTCCAAGACATGTTAAACACCAAGTCATAAGGGGGTCAAGACTAGGACAGAACTAAAACTGTCAAAAATCAAATCCTCTCCCTGATCAAGTTTTCATCAATTCTCTATTCTGTGATTTGAGAGTTAGATGTTACTGTCTCCAGAATCATCAACACATCAATCAGCTGGATTAAAACACGTAATTGAAGCAGGAGATCTCCAGCGGTGCCATCTGCTATTAAGCTGTGGATATAATATAGACATTTGTCAAAGTATGTATAACTAATTCTGGTAATTTTCTGTATCAAGAGAATCATGTGGCACATTCCTGCTATCAGGCTCGTTATACCACTGGGACTTTGGGCAAAAAACAAACCATTTAAGATACATGCCTTTATTTATCAATAATTATGTGCTTGTCATATAAGAAAAAAGTCTACTTTCTGTGACATTACTAGCTTGATCATGAAAAGGACTTGGTCCTACAGTAATGTGACCATGTGCCCAGTGACCAAGCTGAAACCTACAGACGGGGACATGACAGAACAACTGCCCTGAGATCAGACTCTGGCATTACAACCAAGTTTATTGGCCGCATTTCACTTTAAATGCCGTTTAATAACTTGTGCCTCACTCCAAATTCCTCAAATCATTTCATTTGGCAAAGTTGTTACCCATACTGTGGAGTGTGACGAAACTGGCCAAGCCAAGATATTCCAAGAATGTGGAGGCACAAAGGGGCCTCTTTGACTTAACAGGTATTCAAATGAGCATTGGCCTAAGCCTGTCCATAAGTGACTTTAAAAGCTACTTGGTCAAACTCTAAGAAGGACATCACAAAAGGAGCACAGGGAGAACAAATCCTTTCATATCAGGCCAAGGAGGGGGGAAGCAGCGTGCACAGTGCCAGAGGACCGTTATGGGAACGTGCCAGCGGCTGAGGGCTGCACTGACAGGTGTGAGAACACAGTCAGTGGCACACTCACACTATACGATGCCCGCTGGTGAAGTGCATGCTGGGAGGTGGAGATACCAGCACAGGCCCAGACAACAAGAAGAAAAAAAAGAGACAGAGGAATTTATGACTGAGGGGCACGTGCCAAAATATTCCATCTTATTCTTTTAAAACAGGCAAACAAACTGTTTACTCATGGAGCAAAAAATTCAAATTATAGTCAACAATTTATCCCCACACTCAGCATAATATGTACAGAAGAAATTCGAGAGATTGTCTCTACGCCAGATTACAGAGAGAGAGAGAGCGACTGGAAACATTAGGAGGTAGAAGGAAGATAATGATAACAAAGATGTCGAGAACCAGAGACAATATGACCACACATCTACTATTCTGAATCTTTGCATTTTTAACCAAACTGAAAATGATGTCCTATTAATTCAGCTACATTAATGACAATGAAGGTGTTAGAGCAGTGATCTCCTATTTTGCAGATTGTAGAAAAACTGAACATTTTCACAACAGGCTCATGCTGGAGAACAGAAATGAAACTCTTTGACAGTGCTGCCCTCTGGTGGTCTACAGAGGCATTACACAACTGGCTTTTTTCCCACTGAGGACACTCTGGCATGTGGCAGTTAAGGAAAGAACAGGTGTGAATAATGAAGTCATTGATACAGTGTGTTCTGGCTCACACTGTCATTACTGGGTAGCCTGACTCATTAATTTAGAACATGTGCCTCTACTACCCTGACAAGACAAATGTCCAGCTGTGAACCTGGCCCACAGAGCCACAGACATGTAGCCACTGAGGTGCTTTCTCTGGAACCTCTACTCAGTGATTAAGACGTCTCTGTCCGTGTTATCACACCAGCCCCGTCTTGTTTTTCTTACCTGTCTGCCATTGTTCTCCTCTTCCTTCTGACTACCTGTGAACTCGGCTTTGCCTTCGTCTGTGGGCTTTTGCCAGCCAGATGCAGCGTCGTTAGGCTGGGCATCCTGTCTATTCCTCAAGCACTTCCTGTTCCTGCTCAAGTTTCTACGGCGACGACTGATCAGGAATTCCTTATATTGTAACGTCTCAGGAAAAACATCATCCTCGTCATCATCGTTACCCTCTTCTTCTCCAGTGTCAGAGGAGGAGGATTCTCCACCATCAGAGCTGCCGCTGGCAAGGATCCTCTGTTGGTCACAGGTTGTACAGTCATAATCACAGAAGACAATGGCACTCGGGTGGTGCTTTACTATTCTGAGCAGATCCACTGAGCAATCCTCTGTTGCATTCACAGGTTCTGGGAGAAGGCGACAGCTACCTTTATCATGGGCTGGTGACAAGGCAGGAGGCGAGTCACCAGGACTGGAGGTCTCTGTGGGCCTCCCGTCTTGTTGCTGAGGTGGTGTCGCTCCACAGTGTGCCTCCATCTGAGAATCACTGTGAACAGCAGCTCTGTCATCTCTGTCTGACACCTCCATGTCCTGACCTAATCCAGGAGCCACATGTGAGCTCCGGCTGCTCCCACAGTGTCTGTTCTGCTTTAAATCAGGCTTAGCTGTATCACAAGTGGAGCCGTGGTCCGTCTTCAGTTCCATCCATTTTTGAGCATGACTGGTTACAGGATCTGGAGCGCAACTTAGCAGAGGAACAGGCTCAGACATGGTTTGTCTTTGACTGTTGAAGCTTTGGGTCAGGAGGGGAACTTGACCTTGCAGGTCATCCAGAGGAACACCCACAGCCTGGGGGTAAATATGCCTGTCAGGCTGCTGCTGAACAGGCAGGGCAGCTACCGGACCATCATGCATTACGAGGGAACCAGTCCTCATCTGGAAGTTCTTCTATGGTGTCAGTAATGTGGAGTTGATCAGGCAAAGCTGCTAAAATCAATCTATGAATGATCAATATTTTACACTTTGTCCCATATTTGAATCTTCCAGAAAATTCCTTTGACACCTGAGCCGGAGAGAGAAAGAGATACCATGTAAATTTGAGGAAACTGATCTGTGTTCACACATGTAGACTAAAGAATATGTGCATGTATAATCCAGTGTCATATGTTCCTGCACGTGGGCCTGTATGTCTGAATTCAGATGTGCTACTTGAAAAGGTTTAAATTTCTGCTCAGACACATTTATCTGTCCCTTAAATCGTTTTTGTCTCCACACGTCTGGGCAGTGAGATGATAAACTATACTGCAGAGTTTAAACTCTACTGGCATTAGATGCAGTTAAGTTTGAAATAAAATATGTAAAAAAGCTCATTATACTGAATAACCTGTTTTTACAGATATAATGTAAATTGTTAAGATTAATGTTTTTTATTTATTTCTATATATTTTTGTGATGTAAAACATGTTGATGTGATTTTAAATAGCTTAAAAATTCTATTTTATTATTTTAATGGTGATTTTTCCACTATTTTGAAATGATCAAACTCCACTGGTGATAATGAATATAAGCCAAGTGGGATAAATTGATGTGATGCATTTTGCTCAAACACATTGTTTTTTCCTGGTGGATATTTTTGGTTGCAGCCAACACACCCTTTCCTTGCCTGACATATTTTCTTTGTCTTTCAAACACAACAATGGTGGGTCTTAAAATCCTGGAAATTCTACAGTTCTGAAACTCAGACAGCGTGTGTGTGTGTGTGTCTGTAAAACATACAAGAGTTTCATAGCACACACTTGCAAACAAAGAGACGTTTGTTCTTGGGCCACGTGTCTGTGCAGTCACTTTAGTAACTAGAATTCAATTAGTACCAATAATACAAACACAGAGAAGCATTTGAAGCTTTGAACATTTGATAGAAATATTCTGTAGGAAGTTCAAGAATTCATAATTTAACATACCAGATGTTTTTGTACAGAAGCTGTATCAGCAGAGAAGACATCCAGTGCAGCGGCCTGAGGAACCAGGAGGCAACACAAATATCCAGCTGAGGCGACTTAGTGTTTGTATCCTGCATGACACAGATAATACAGAGAGAGGTGGTTTACGTCTAAAAAGACATGAATTGCTCAGAGGGGAGGAGAGATGAGGGAGGGCTGGGGAATTCTTTTCCCTCCTACATTACCTCAGCAAGAAAACAGGGAGCTCCGCAGGCAGGTGTTTGTGCTACTGCTACTGGTGCAAGTGTGTGTGTGTGTGTGTGTGTGTGCGCAGGGAGTGAGACTGCTGATTTAAAAAAGTACACACTGAAAGTTAATCTAACACTGTTGTGGAAGTGATGAACCAGGTTAAGTAGCTGCGTGTACACTAGTCTTACAGACTTTGATGCCGCACCATTTTCCCTCCCCATTCCTCTTCTTCAATCACTGCTGTATAATGTGGCTCGCGGCAAAGGATTTTTCACCTTGAAAGCACATTCCTTGACAACATGAGGTAATGCTTCAAACATGCTCTTATCCTCTCTAAGACTCACTAATTTCATAGGTTTTGTAACTACAGTGAAGAGCCATCTGTGAGCCTTAATCAACAAGGAAAGACTTATGGCTCTTACAAAGCTGTCGACAGACTGTGGAATTCCTCAGGTTTGCCAGCAAACATTGAATTTCATGTTTTGGAGGGAATGTCTTTGGTCAGGACTAAAGACCTACTATTTGTACTTTAACATAGGATGATTCTGCCTGTTGAGGCGTGTTTGACCCTCAACATCTTGGGGAGAAGAGGTCTGGCCAGGGTGGAGGTGTAGTATGAGTCAAGACTGCAGTATTAAGAGTCTGCTTTCTGTAATGTCCCCTCACAATAACACACAATAAAAGTTTCTCCCATTG
The DNA here is from genome assembly GCA_900303245.1 of Selene dorsalis. NCBI lineage: Eukaryota > Metazoa > Chordata > Actinopteri > Carangiformes > Carangidae > Selene > Selene dorsalis. Next base: position 5,484 of record OMNW01014859.1, read on the forward strand.
ACAGTGAAGTATCAAAAATCTTCATATTTACTCAGGTTGAAGTTATTGGATATATGTAATTAAATACAAAGTAGTTCCAAAATGGTACTGAATATTTGCTGGTGTTTCAGTGCAACAAAATGATATTTAACATGGACAATTTCACAGCAACATCAGTGGTTTATGATGTAATTGTTTTTATAGTGTTAAGGGGTGAAAAGATCACAAAGCAAACACCATTTAAAGTTCTACCGTGTTCTTGGGTTCCTGGGTTCTAGTGAATGATCATACAGCATCAGCACAAGTTTAACTACCAGGCAGCCAATTCATAAAAACACACTTATTCATGAGTCAAACTGATACATTATGAATGAGCTTCATAAAACGTCTTGCCTGCAGGGACATGGTAAGCTTCATCCATCAGCCTTGGGATTTTACACTGTCCTACATCGCTGTGATGATGGATGCATCTTAATTTAACTCAAACATTTCAATACAAGCAACGCCAGCCTGCTGTGACATGCTCCTCCATCTATAACATTCCTGTCAAATAGAGGTATAGTTCCCTGGGTCAGGCTGGAGAAAAGCAGGGCAGTGAAAAATGAGGAGAGCAGAAGACAAGGTGGTAGAGATACAGTAAACACACAGCAAAACAACTATATCTGTAACAGCTTCTGTGTTTTTTTTATACTGCAAATCAGTTCCTGTGAGAGAAAACACATTAAAAGTTTAGAAAGACTGGCTGCAGGAAGAAAAAAAAAATCACAAATACATCCACAGTGAAGCTGTGTTATCTTAGCTGTGTGCACTGTAGATACTGTAAATATGGAAGACAATCAAAATTTATTTTGACAACAAACATTCATGTGCATGGGGTGAGATAAGCAGAGAAAAAAAATTGCTCTCTAACTCTGACACAGCATGACTGAAAACTAGATTTGAAATTCTGCACACTCTTTCCTGGTGTAGGAGAGAAAAAAGATTACCTGAACCAAATAAGTCACTTTTTGTATTTTGTATGTGACCCTGAATTAATTCAGGTTAAAGTTGTTACTGTTACTGATGTTATTCCTTATTTATTGTTTCCAAATATCAGACTGTTGGATTAACTAGATGAGGACGATAGTGTTTAATAAGACCTTTGTACTAAGAGCAACACGTTTTACCACAGCCAGATCATAGCTACATGGCATGACAGCTTGGTGACATTGTGATCTTTTGTCTCTGTCACATGGGATTAACTGTCTCACATTCCTCAGTGGCAACAGACTGTTTCACTGTAGCCATGTAAACACTGTCAAATCTGCAGCAATAAAGAAAAAGATGTTATCCTTCCAATTCCATATAGGATAAAGTGAGACATGGACCTCTGTTAAACAGTGTTTGTCCTCGGCTGGGTATACAAATCTCTACTCACACCAGCACATGACAGAAAAGAAGACAATCTTTGGTATCATTTGTTTCTGGATTGCACAAATACAACCACAGCACTGAGCAACATGGTGATCTGGAGTAAAGCTGCAGTGAGTAACTTCTTAGGTGGTTTGTCATTAAACTTTGCAGCTGCAAATTAATTAGGCCTACACTTTGCCACTGCTACCTGCCAACACTTCTGAGTGGAGTCCTGGTGCCTCTCCTCTACTCCCCTGCTACACTTACAAATGTTCACATCTGAAAAGCAAATATCAGTCATTTTTGACACTTTCTTTAACATAATGTAAAATAAACAAACAAAAAAGTAAATTACTTTGATTTTCCGGCGTCAGTTGTGTGTATTTACCAATCGCTGTTTTCTTTTTGTCCCCTTTGGGTCCCCGTAGCTCGGAAACAAACGGTGGCGCGGTTCCTTCTGGGTGAATAACAACATTTCGCGGGAGAGTAGCAGCCAGCGACAGGACCATAGCTGTCAAAACGGACAGTAAAATCATAACACAATGAGTTTGTGGGTGGACAAATACCGACCGACTTCTCTCGGGAAGCTCGACTACCATAAAGAGCAGGCGGCTCAGCTGAAGAACCTGGTAAGAGGAGAGACAACCTCCTGTGTGCTAACGGTGTTGAGGCGAGCGTTAGCATGAAGCACCGGCTGAAAACAATAAGTTTAATTAGTGCTGGTCAGTCCACAGGACCCTGGTTAAATCCACTATTTGCCTGTATATAGAAATTGAGTTAATTTACCCTGTTTGAAACGCCTTTGTTAATAACGTTAATGTGATTTACATGTGACGGCCTGTCATTACTGCTATGACATTGCTTTCCCCCAGTTTTATTAACACCGAAACGTGAACACTAATGTCTAATGAAAAAGTGACTAAGAGTGTTTTCAGTACTGGGAGATTTGATGAGTATTAAAGGAAAGACAGCAACATTTAATCCATTGTCACAAAAGGCAAAGGAAGTTGGGAAGACTCTTATTGTGAAAGGATAGCAAGACCTCCAAGTAGAATTAATTATCGATTCATTTTAAATGAACTTCATTTATTGATTTGTATTTTACATCATGTAAAAATTGTTTTCATTATGTGTATGTATGTACTTTCAGTTGTAAATGAGATGCATTATGGTAAGTTCAGTAAAGCTGAGTCTGATGTGAGGGGTAATGTGTGAGTTCTGTCCACTATATAAACTGTATTGTAGTATTGCCTACTCTTAACAATTCTAATTAAAACAACAAATATCCTCTTTTTGAATGTTTCAGGTTCAATGTGGCGATTTCCCACACTTGTTGGTGTATGGTCCATCAGGCGCAGGGAAGAAGACGCGCATCATGTGTTTGCTGAGGGAGCTGTATGGAGCTGGAGTGGAGAAGCTGCGCATAGAGCACCAGACCATAGTGGTGAGTGTGGGGGAAAAATAAAGTGCAGTCAGACCTTTTACAGTACATCACTCACATGCACACAAGCTCTAGTCACATCTGTGATGTCTTCATGAGTCATGATTCAGTTTTCTGTTGTTTTGTTGCTTTTTGACTGCAGGCTCCCTCAAAGAAGAAAATTGAGATCAACACAATAGCCAGCAACTATCACCTGGAAGTCAATGCAAGGTACCTTTTGGGAAAAACTTTATAAAAGCAGCAGGAATTTCCATTTTCTGCTTCTTTATACTTTCACTTCACTACATTGCTATACACAGAATTTGTGTCCTTTTTACTTTATAACATTTGACAATGACTGTCTGTTTTGTGTGTGTGTACAGTGATGCAGGAAACCAGGACCGTGTAGTGGTTCAGGAGCTGATTAAAACTGTGGCTCAGTCTCAGCAGATCCAGTCGAGCACCCAGAGAGAGTTCAAAGGTAAGAAAGAGACACAGCTCTGTGATCCTTATACCCCATGATTTTAAAAATCGTTCCTATGAGCTACTTTCCCCGATGCCACCCATAACATCAGACGGTGACTCTTGCAGTAACTGTGACATTTTTGTTTGTAGTCGTGCTGCTAACAGAGGTGGACAGACTCACGAAGGACGCCCAGCATGCTTTGCGTCGGACGATGGAAAAGTACATGGCCACCTGCCGTCTCATCCTCTGCTCTAACTCCACCTCCAGAGTCATTGGGCCAATTCGAAGTCGTTGTCTGGCTATCAGAGTTCCTCTGCCGAGCACTGAAGAGGTAAGATGATACGATGTGGTTCACATTGTAATTAATAATAATCTGAAAGCAGCATTAAAGGTGCTCAACGTTCAGCCAATATCAGAACATTTTCACTTTTTTTGGTTTTTATCTGTCTTCCAGGTGTGTAATGTTCTGACAGCTGTCTGTAAGAAGGAGGGTTTGCTCCTCCCACCAGAGCTGGCAAAGCAAATCAGTGAGAAGTCTGGTCGCAACCTCCGCAAAGCTCTGCTGATGTGTGAGGCCTGCAGAGTGCAGCAGTAAGTTCCACAACACTCACCATCCACCCACAGCACTGTCTGAAGAAATCTGAACGGAAAGTTGAATTGGCCTGTGTTGTTCTTTGTTAGATATCCCTTCTCAGTGGACCAAGATGTCACAGAGACGGACTGGGAGGTGTACCTCAGAGAAACAGCTAACGCCATTGTCAGCCAGCAGAGTCCGCAGAGGTAGGAGAGATGAGAGGGGAGGGTCAGTTGGTTCTGTTGGACTAGTGAACTACAGACAACTTGACTTGAATCTGTCTTTGTTCCAGGCTGTTGGAGGTTCGGGCCAGGCTGTACGAGCTGCTGACTCACTGCATTCCTCCTGAGATCATAATGAAGGTATCGTTAACCACATCCCTTCCCATCAAGCTGGTGAAACAGTTTGCAGTCAGCAGTAACGGGTATTAATTCTCTTTGTTCAATCCTGTGACAGGGGTTGGTAAGGGAGTTGCTGAGTAACTGCGATGGACATCTGAAGACAGAGGTGGCCCACATGGCAGCTTACTATGAACACAGGCTGCAGATGGGCAGCAAAGCAATCTACCACCTAGAGGCATTCGTCGCCAAGTTCATGGCCATCTACAAGAAGTTCATGGAAGACGGTCTGGATGCCATGATGTTCTGACTTTGAATGGACTTAAATAATCTCTGAGCAGGAGTTCAACAACCCTCACTGAATTCATGGTATCTCTGTTTTGTGCTTTAACAAGACAGTGAACCTTTACACAGATTTACATGTACATGCTGTAACACTTTGTGGTGACCCACAATGAACCTGGATAGTCTGACAGCTTGTGGCTTTGTGCCATGGATTGTTGCTCAATACCTCAGAATTGTGGCTGTAGTAGAGTAAAATACACATCAAACAGCAGCTTTAATAGTGACTTCAGCAGGCAGCGACTTATGTATAAATGTGTACAACAAGGACAGATGTCTTCCTAAACATCTACATCTGAAGTTTAAATAAATTTCTTTGTTAACAACATGCAAATCTGGTGTTGCTCTGTGGATGTGACCAAACATGAAAGTAATTACCATGAATGCACCCACAGAATCCTGTTAGACTTAATGTACAGAAACACAACTTTTTCCCCTCATCAACTGCGTTGGCCATCACTCCTGAGGTCATGATAAGGAGGTTGTTGACACTTGCTGTTGGTTATTACAGAACATAAAGCTACAATAAACCTGGGGATAGTGGGGTGGGGGGTCTAGTGCGACATTCACTACCCAACTGGGAGAGTTGAGAGTATCTACTTTAGAGGATTAATTCATGGAAAACTGAGCAGATTTATAGTCAGCTGAGCAACAAGAAACGGCAGATAAATATTCGACAGTCACAAAGGTGCACAAACTAGTCTGAAGAACACATTCTGAGATTTTGAGATGTTCTGTCCACCCATAAATGCAAGCAACAAGCATGGGATTTCAGCTGTCAAACATACCTTCCATGGGTTCCTTCCTCTCGATGACCTCTCTCCTGTAGATCCTATGAAGAAATCATGTTGGCAGCATGATGGAGTGCAAAGTAAACCCGTAATAGGTGATGCTTGACTTTCTGAACAGCGCAAAGTACTCTAGAGTCAGGGGTTGATGCTTCCTTTGTGAGTCGTCGCAATTAATAGTCCCTTTTCCTGCAGAGGTTAAGGCTAAGGGAAAACTTAGAGCTGTGGTGGAACAAGGATCAAGTCTGGGCATGAAGTTGCTATCCCATGCTCATCATCAAAAACAACTAGAGATGCAGTTAAGATTATCTAAAAATATTATTTTTGTCATATTTAGTTGAGTTGTCGAGCGGCTCTAACCAATCTACACCAACTTTGTATAACAATTATTAAAAGCTGTAACATGAAATTTGAGGTTGATTTCATCACAGCGCTTCATTCATTCAAACGTCAATTAATATTAAGTCAAAACAAGAACTATAATTAAAAGTTGACTTGAACTCCACACTTTGAATAAGCTCAGTGTGTTTTCTAGAGAGTCTTTCATAAAAAGGCACAAAACAAGTCCTACGGTCACAGCCATCAGTAACACTCCTTGTGTCTCTTGGCTGTGTAGTAGATAATGAGCCCCAGGGTGATCAGCACACCTGAACCCACAAGAGTCAGGAAGCCCACCACGGACCCCTTCACCAGCACGTGGCAGCCCAGGCAGGGCTGAGGGGAGCTGGGGCACTGCTGGGGTGCAGCTCCCAGGATGGGGAAACCGTTGTACTGGATGATGTTGCGGTAGTTGGAGAGAGAAGCCTTGACGATGACCTCTTCATGGACCTGGCCGTATAAGCCGAACCCCGGGTCCCTTTGGTCGCTCAGGGCGTAAGCAAAGTAACCTTTGAGGTTGACCCCGTCCAGAGTGTATGCTGAGGAGGGAGGAGGAGAAAGGGGGAGGGACTGAGCATGTGATAGGATCCATTTTCATTTTCATTTAATTGTGCAGGTAGAGTGGTGGGAGGGTGTGTGCCAGTAGTAATAAAGCTAAAAGTCAACCTTTGACCTCCACTATTCATCCTCTGTAGCATTTTAACATAGAATGAATTAAAATGATTGTGAAATCATAGGAAGATACACAGTCATTTGCTTAATGCTGTGACACTTTAATGCATTTAACTTGTGATTAACTATTTTATATAGTGTTAGTATCAAGTATATTCACATTATTGTTCATGTATTTATTCCCTCATCCTCCTCTCATCATAAATGCTCAAAAAGTGTTTACTAATGTTTTCCTGTGATTGAATCACAGCTCTGTGGATGGCTGCCACTCAGTGGTGACAAAGAACATTACAACATATATTCAAAATGACGACGTGTACAACATAGTGTGACACTGCGAAGCTTCAGAGTGCTGGCCAAGGTCATTGCTGTGAGATACCCAATAAACTTTACAAGGACAGGTAACTCAATCGTAAGCAACCTTGACTCAGCAATTTGGTGCAGAGCGTGTATCTCTATGTTGATATTTTTGTGTGCATACGTGTGTGTTCTGAGTCAGCTGACTCTTCAGAGGTCAGTGGCTTGTCTAATATTTAAGCACTGCAGAGAGAGGCTGTGTAATGAAAGTTGTTGACTAGTAACGGGGAAAACTTTAGTCAACCCTGAAGGATTAATGACTCACCACACACACATAGTGCAATAACATACTCCAAGGTAAAATGTGTGTTTGTGCTCTCACCTTTCAGTGCCTCATTGATGTAGTTGTAGAGGTAGTAGACTCTCAGGCTGTCTGTGAAGCGGGCCGGGTCTTCCTGGACGCCATTGGCCATCACATAGACGGGTACATCACAGTAGTGTTCCTTCACCTGACACAACAAAGGAGCGATGTCACTGATCAGCTCTGTTATCACCTCCAGAAATGTTGGCAGACATCTGAAAATGCTCTACTTTGAAGCTTATTTTGTTTAAAATATGTGTTATAGGTTATACTTGCAGCATAGAATTATATATGTATATAATAATATATAATATATAATATAATATATATATGTATGGAGGATTAGGTCAATATCTAGCTTTTGAACTCTTCACAGGGACACACACAAGATGAGCCAAGTCTCTCTGAGCCTGCTACCAAACAAACAGCGACCCAACTCCACTCTCACCCAGTTTAAGGCTTTCCTCAGGCCCCAGGGCACAACAGGCCTCGGGGACATGATCCACGTGGTGTCGATCATGTGTTGGACCTCTAGCATTGGCATGTAGGTGTACCTGCAGATGTGGATGAGATACAGAGGTTTATTGTGGGTTTGAACCTCAGTTTAGAAATCTTACAAAAGGGGGTGCTCCAGTGGTTCAGACACATGTCACATCACCTCAGTTTTCCTGGTATGGAACTATTTTTACATGTCATACACCTCACTGCCCCCTTTTCTTTTTGTCTGTATGCCCTGTGTCTCTATCCAAATAAAGGTAAAATGACTATAATCTCTTACGAGTCTTCCTTGGCATGTGTCACCAACTTGGTACTGAAGTGACTGATGGCAAAGAAGTCATATGACCCTTTAACCAGCTGTCTGTCCTCCTCATTGAAGACTGGCAGGCTGTGGACACACACACACACACACAGAGCAGATGGAGATGATATTACAGTAGTATTTAGAAGTGCATGTTTTCCTCCATAAGTATTAATTCTGTTGCCTTAACATTACTATTAATGACACAGCATTCATAAGCTTTCAAATTGATTTCCTGTCACCCTAAAACAGATTGATTTTCATCTAATCCAGTGCTGGGTTGGAAGTAAAGACAGAGCTCATCAATAGTCTACTACAGTGAAGATGTGGTGGGTTGTAGTCAGGAAATGCTCATCACTGAAATTTGAGTCATGGCTGTATCCTATACTGACGTATGAAGTATGAATGAAAGTGTTTGTACTCGAGTGAGTTGAGCTGACGCAGCCAGCTCCTCATCCCCAGAGGATAGTCCCCGCTGCCAAAAATGGGCTCTGCGAACCAGCCCACGCGGAAGTCTAACACCCTTTTAGCTGGCTCCACATCTTCACGGCTGAATGAGAAAGCTGGTTCCACCCAGTCCATGTGCAGAGCCAGAGACACCTGTGACACAGCACGACACCTCACTTTACTTTTGTAACATTTAGACTTTTGAAAACTTGAAAACCTTTCAATAATTTTACAGAGATGAAAAGAAGAAAACATTTAAATGATGGTACAGAAGTAAAGACATCGACACTGCAGCTCCACTGACCTGTCCTCCCTGCGTGTCTCTGAACTCGCGGTCGTAAGCGTGCCAGGCTAGGGCGTGCGCCCGCAGCATCTCATGTCCCTCCTGGTAGCTCACCATCTCATCATTAGGCTCATTCAGAGTGATCCACATCTTCACATGGGCCCCAAGTTCTCTGTAGCAAAGTCGGGCGTAGTCTGCGAATGCCTCCGGTGTCTTCCTGAGAGGAGTCAAATGTGGAAAGTTGTGGATAGTTCTGGATCTGGATTGTTTTCTAGTTTCTTCCGGTCATGAAAACTGTTCAAAACTCATTTACATTTAAATTTGATTTTCTAATTAAAATGGGGAACAGACCCCTGAGGAGGAATAGTGAGATAGAGGAGTGTTATTTTGCTGAAAGAAGCTCCAGCCTCCTCTGATATGAAACCCTTTGCCCTGCTGAAGCATCATCTTTTTACCACGTCTCCTGCTGGACCCCATGAAGGTACCAACCTCCAGAGATAAAAACACTTTAACCCCCTGATGATCACCGTGTCTGACCTGTTCAGCCACTTGTTAGCATTGTCCAGCGGTGCGGGCAGGCTGCTGCGCTGGTGTGTGTGATGCCACAGAGTGACCACAGGCGTGACATTGGCCTGCAGCAGCTGACGGGTGAAGCACTGGTAGTAGCCCAGGAGGGTGGTGTTAGGGTGAGACACGTCGCCCGTGGGCACCAGAGCCGACCAGTTCAGAGAGAAATGGAAGTGGTTTACCCCCACCTGCTGGATATCATCCACCTGAACAGAGGGATGACACAAGGTCACCAACAATACAAACATGTTGTCAGGTCTATCAGATCAAACACAGTGACTGGGAGAGAATTAATTCTCCACTTTATAGTTACAATATTATCTTAAAAATACAGCATGCACCTTACCTAAACCATACTGTAAATATTATGGACTGCTGAGTAGATCAGTGTGCTGCAAAGATTGTTTCATGATTGTATATGTACACTGTTGCCCATAAAGTTGAAAACAATTATTTTTTACCTCTTTTCATTTAATGATTGTGACATTGTGATTATTCTTGATAGATAAAGTGTATATCGTCTCAAAACTGGTAACTGGGACTCATTGCACCTGGTCAAAGGTGATTACTGATGTGTACAAACAGGAATAAAAAGACAAATGTGTCTGAAAACAAAATCATTCCAACTTTATGGGCAACAGTGAATTTATTTTCTATTTCTTGAATTGGAAAACATCCTGATCCCTCACTGGTCTCCCACACATGAACACTGTCAAATGCATTTGATAGTTTCCTGACTGACTTAAGTATCTTTAGGTGAGGAAGCCAGGGAATACATTTGTATTTAACTACATTGTAACTTTATCTTAGATCAAAATGTACACATGTGGGGTCCATAATGTGGCTGATATGTTAGAGAAACCTTTTAAACAGTAAGTGTTTGATGGTAGAAAGACAGACTTGTTGTCGGATGGAGGCGTAGTCAGCACAGTGTGTGGTTCGCCGTAAAGGAGGTGCGATGAAGCCCTCCAGCTTGGTCAGCGCTCCGTTGTTGGAGATATTCCATAGGTAAACACTAGAGTCTGCAAATTGGCTGGGCACCGTCTCGACCTTTGACAAGAGGAGAAACAGAAAAAAAACACACACTCACCACTGTAAACATGCACCTGCTAAACTCGTGACTCTGCATTTACCTCATATGCCCAAATGCAATTATGGGCCAAATAGGGCAAATCGATATCATGAGCAGGTCCTGTGTGGTGAAGCTCAGTTGATGTGAGGTTACATGGTTTATGATTAAGAGAGGATTCATTGTCGTAGCTGTGTCTGAGCTGGACTTTCACCATGAAAACTGCAAAGTTTGAAATAATGAGTTTTTCACGGAATCTCTGAATCCAAGTTAATAAATAGTTAATGTTTTCACAGTGTCCTCTATTTCTATGGAGGTAATCTCAGTGTTTTCAGTGTGAGACCTCTGCCCTATGTGTCCCACCTGACCCTTCACAAACACCCCTACAGTACACACACTACTACCTCACACCGTCCTCAACACCAGTACAAAACAACAGACATATATATCCACCTGTATGGAGTTGGCAGAAACCCCCCAGGCAAAATCACATGGGAAGACTCCCTGTGCTGGTCTGTTCTCTGGGAGCTCTGGGAAGCCATTCCTCTGGATGACGTTCCTTTGGGAATAAGAGATAAAATGATCATCACTTTAAGAGGAGCTGCACTGAGAGTGAAAACTGTCTCCATAGTTGCATCATGTTACATCTCCAATTTTGTCAAAAAAGACCTTAATTAATCAAATAAAACAAAAAACTGTAGTTCTTTTCGCCAGACAGTTGTACATAATGCGCACATATACAGATGGGACAGATACTTTCACATTACATCAAGATGTACACAACAATATCATATAGGTTGCTAAAATTTTGGTTATTGTATCTGTGTTTAAAACATAACTAACATGATGCTGTTTGTCCTGGATAAAGTATAAAGATTTGGTTGCATTTTGATTTTACAACAGTTACTGCAAAAGTCTAAAAACACTTGAGGGGAGCTGGTTTTCCACCAAGTGCAACAGAGAAGCTTTCAATTATTCACCTGTGTTAGAAAAATGGAAGAACTAAGAGAAGTGACAAGTTTATCAAAAATAAATGTCGCTGTATTTGAGTTTGTGTTGAGCTCCTCCAGTGACTGAGTGGAAATAACACTCAATAATAAATAAGAAGCAGTGGTAGAGAGAGTTTTAAAAGCTTCCGTCACAGAGTTACTGTCATTGTGTGATAGGTAAACTCGGCAGATGAAATCTCATTTATAACTACAGTATCGATTAAGTATCAGACTGTTAGTTGTATCATCCATCCCTTGTCAACATCACCACTCAGTCATTTACCTGTAAAAGGTGGCTGACGTCTTTGGCTCCCTCTTCATGTCCGGAGTGTTGAAGTCGACGTAGTAAAGTCCTCGTCTTATCCCATACTCTCTGTGCCACTCGAAGCCATCGATCAGAGACCAGGCTGTGTATCCAATAACATTCACTCTGTCTATGACAATAGCTGCATGGCAAACACAGACAGATGGTTGGTCTTGATTTAAGTCAATCCTCATCTTAACTGGAGGTTTCAAGTTCTTGTAAGATGATTCATGCCCTTGTCACAAATAGGAAAACTCTGGATCTTCATCTTCATCTTCATTACTCACATTTCAGGGCCTCTGCGATGAACCTCTTGAGGTAGTACATGTGTTTCGGGTCTTCTGTCTTGGTGTTGCCAAGAACATACCTGTTTGAGAAGCAGTGAGCACAAGATGTTCCACAAAACAGCAAATACCAGAACATCATACATGTACAGATCAAAGTAGACAGCGTCTACACCTACCAGCCGCTCTGCACCACAAAGATGGGCGGCTTGTCGTACTCAGCGTTGACCCAGTAGAGCAGCATCCTCAGGTCCAGCTCCTCCTGCTGTCCAAACTTCAGGCTGTCGTTGATGAGCTGGAAGCTCAGGGCCGCTCCATGAGAGAGGGCAAAGAAGTCGGCCGTTCCCCTCACCCACTCCTTCTCCTCGTGAGTGAAGGTGGGCAGCCGTGAGCCCAGCCTCTCTTTCATGCAGGGGGGGTAGTCTCCGTCTGTGAACAGAGGCCGAGCGAACCACCCCAGGACGTGGTCCAGGGAGCACTGACACTCTCGCAGGCTTTCCAGGCGGGTGCGACTGGGCTTGATCCAGTGAGAGGCCAGAGCCATGGACAGCCTGCCCTGCTGACGGGGGCGGTACTGACGGTCGTAGAGATGCCAGGCTGCTGCATGAGCCTGAAGGATGGAGAGACAGAGGAATACTGCAGGAACAGAATGATGATGGATGGACGGGACAAAGTGTGAGGATCCATCCATCAATTTCACAAAACAGAGAGCTAGAGAAAATCCAAACTATAACCAAAAAGATGTTTCAAAATCAGTGAGGGGAAAAAGGTAAAAACAAGTCTTCAGAGATATAAGACAAAACTAAACCCACACGAAGCTCTCTCCACTGCTTGATTCTTCCATTTGTTACTTTAAGATTCAGTTTATAAAATAGTTTAAAGCTAAAACAACTAAATGTTCTTTCAAAATTCACAGATCAGTCATAATTATCCAAGACCATAATAATAATAAATGTTATATACAGTCAGGGGACATTTTTCTAGAGCTTATGTAAACAGTAGAAACACTTGATAGTGTAAAACCTCCTCCACTGTAATTAGACAGATATGTCAGTGATTCTAACTTCTCTATCTTCTCTATCTAGTGTGATGTATCATCACATGTTTATATACTTCACATACTCACTTACAGGTGCCCACTGGAGGAGTTTTAGTCACAAATTCATTAGTAAACACATCTATGTGCCAACAACTACATGACATCATGCTGTAAACAGGTTATTAAATGTTCATGTCACTTCTGAATGTTAGGTCTCTCTTAGACGCTGTCACGTGGAGTTATGAATATGTCTGACATCAGGAGTGTCATACCTTCAGCAGATTGTGTCCCACTCGGAACGGAAGATCGGGGTCGTTCTTTATCCCGGGGGCCACCACTCCTGTGCCGTACCCATGCCGCGCCACCACGAACGGGTTGTCAATGGTGATCCAATACTTCACATCATCCCCGAAGGTCTGGAAACAGAAATCGGCGTAGTCCTTGAAAATTCCCACAAGCTCCGGGTTGCTCCAGCCGCCGAGGGTCTGTTGGAGGTGGTCGGGCAGGTCCCAGTGGTAGAGCGTGACCACCGGCTCCACGCGGTTCTCCTTCAGCCTCTTGATCAGAGTCCGGTAATAGTTGGTGCCGATTTCGTTGTAACTCCCGCGGGTGCCGTTGGGAAATATCCTGGACCAGGACAGGGAGAACCTGTAGTGGCTGACCCCGAGCTGCCTGATGGCCCGGACGTCCGCGTGGATGTTGTGGTAGCTGTCGCTGCCCACGTCTCCCGTGGCCTTTCGGTTCCCACCGCGCGTAAAAGTGTCCCAGATGGAGAGCCCCTTGCCGTCCTTCTCAAACGCGCCCTCCACCTGGTACGCCGCCGTGCCCACCGCCCACATGAAGTCGCTGGGGAAGGTGTCGTAGAGGAAAGCCTTGTCGCCGGGGTAGGGCAGCTTTCTGAAACGACCCCACGTCCTCAGACCCGCGTTGGGCTTCGCGGCCGCAGGAGCGAGGGTGAGCACCGTGAGGAGGGCGAGCAGAGTGGGCCTGCTCATGGCGCCTGCAGACAGCGGCCTCAGATGTCCAGCTCTGACTCTGATCTTCACTTGACCATGCTGAGAGGCTCTCAGTGGGTAAACAGCGGACTGCTGAGTGCAGCCAGCCAGCTGTGAACCCACCACACGCCGCCTCTTCAAATCTATCAATTATTAGCCAAAGCACCTGACGCACGAAGGTCTCCGGGCACAACATGATGTTAAGAGCCTCAAATGATCAATCTTACACAGAGTAAAGGCGCATTAGTATCAAACGTAACTTCAGGGATAGATGAGTGTGTTCACGTGATTGTGTTTGAAGTTTTTAAATGTACCTGAATATGGAAACAGC
>OMNW01014859.1:23866-39318 GCA_900303245.1 Selene dorsalis
GTGTCCTGACTGGGCGTGGCGTTTTTGGGTGGCCGGCCCCTGCGTCCTTTTTTGGGCGGGCTGTTCTGTTCGTCCTCCGGCCGGTTGTCCTCGTCCCACTGGTCCTCCGACTCGGCGGTGGCTGTTGTGTTGGCGGCTGCCTTCTTACGTCCGCGCTTTGGCTTGCTGTCCTGGTCGTCGCTGGAGGCCACGCCCCTTTTGCGGCCACGGGGCTTCTCAATGTCCTGTAGATTAGGCAACATGGAAACAATCTGCTTAACACCCTTTATCTCATCCAACAAACACAATTAACAAGTGGCAACATCCATGTAAATACTGAAGTCCTGTGAAACAAATGAAACGCATACACAAGTCATTTTTGGAGAGCATATACCTTCAAGGAGTTTAAGGAGCTGCTAAACCATATTGATGCAGAATAAAACACGGACCAAAGGCGCTGCAGCAGCTCTGGAGCTGTTATTAATGATAGTTTACACAAAGTGTACTCGCAAATCCAATCTTGACTTAAATCCAGCTGGTGTGTGCACAGCAGAATCAAAACACAGGGACACGAGAGTTTATGACTGGCAGCTCTTACCAGGATCATAGCAACACGCCCCTCTCTACTGGCCTTAGCTACTGTGTCATTTCAGATCATGTTCTTTGTTTATTTGTGCCTTCACACTGCAGGACAGGTTAGAACATGTCATCAATCAAAAGACTTCAGTTATTGGAAATTTGCCATCAAGATCAGGTTTTATACAAAAGCCATTTCAGTTTTGATTCTTCCTGCATCTGGCGCCAAAACTAAATTACACTGATACAAAGGAAATCAAGCTTCACTTCCTATAAATGGGGTTGTGATTGTAATAATAATTTCCGATGATCTTTCCAATCGAGTAGAGGAACAGTTTCAAAATGGTTACAGCTGAGAGGCTGTGACAACCACAGATATCCTGATATTTGCAGGATGACTGCAGGAGCTTTATGATCATTAGTCTTTCAGATACGATGGCTGCGCAGTTGTTCATTTTATTCTCATTCACATTCTCAGGGGCCGTTGCACAGTTGATATTATACGCGGACATAAAGAGGTTTTAATACCTTGTCAGTGCTGTCTGCTCTCTTTAGGCTGATGTCCTCATTTTCACTGTGATCCATTTCTGTGCTGTCGTGCCTGGAACATAACATTATTAATTATTACCACGAAATATTTGCAAAACAGACAAACAACTCAAGGTGAAAAAAGTGACAAGATACAAAAGCCATGTCTTTTAGTTTCTTGTGTGGTATGAGCATCAGTGAACAGCTTCACTCCCTGTGAGTTTGCTGTCTTTCTTTTCCAGAGCAGAATAATAGATCACTCAGATTTAAAGTGTTTCCTTACAGCCCATCAAGAGGGTAAAGGCCTGTTGATATCAGGGTGTGGACTTGGCCACAGAGAGATCAGTGTGTATGGGCGTTACATGTTTTGTACCTGGTCTTGCTGCGCTGTGGGGAGCCAGGATTGGACGAGGAGTCATCGTTACTGGCAGTCTCCATACGCGAAGCTTTGCTCTGGAGCTGTTTCCCCGCCGTCGACAGTGGCTTGTTTACTGCACCCAAAACGTTAGCTGACTTAGGCTTGAGGAGCGAGAGAGAGAGAGATGACAAGACGTGAGTTGTTCGATGCAACAAAAAGAGGCAGCGATTAGAAAAAACTTACATACAGGGGTTGACTAAACTTACCTTTCCTGGTGTGAAGAAAGACTTCATCTCTGGTGGGAGGTAATTTTTTGTGTTGCTGAAATTCTGAAAGAGCGTTTCTGTGTGTCAGAGAGCTTGTTTGTTTGACAGAATAACAATTACAAAGAAACAAAAAAAAACAAAAAAAACATGGCAAACACAAGCTGAGGATTATGAGATTTGGTTTGGTCCTAACAAACAATGTCATTAGTCGACATGTGCAGCAGCTATGTTGATAATTCCCCTGAAAACAAAGCTCATGTTGACACAAAAACCTGGGGTGCAGACACTAAACACTAGACCCAGTTCCCACAAGCAGGAGAAGACAACTCACCAGCTCACCTGCGTTTATGTTTGAATCTACTTTCTTAACATTTTTATATGAGTTCCTACTGCTACAACTAAAAGGGTATGTGCACCTTGAACCATCATTTACAAGGTCAAAGAAAAGAAAGAATATTCTTGTTTGAAGCTCAGCTGTTAATATACAAGATGGGAATAAAATACAAAGCACCAACCTTGTCGGGTTTGGTGAAGAAGCGTGAGGGCAGTACAGGGTCTTTCGGAGACTCGAGGCTGTAGGTGGTGCTCTTTGACATGATAATGTGCATGGCTACATCACACACTGTGTAGAGTTTCTGTACAGAGACACAAAACTGTGGTCAGACAGATGGCACCCAGGATGACAGGTAGAACAGTGAACCAGTAAACACTGTTAATGTATAATATATTGCATAGACATTGTATTTTAACTCGCAGATGTACCTCGTTGGTTTTGGCGTCGGTGGGGGCCTGGGCATCTTTTGTCTGTTTGATGTTTTCCACCATTTTCCTTATGAAGGCGTGGCTGTTGTTCTCATTCTTGGCCATGATGATCTCAAGAACAAACCATAGGGCCCTGATGAGAAGAAGAGGTTTGACATCAGCATACAAGACTTTGAATGACAGCCAACACTGAGTTTTTGTTTTTAAGCATTTTCCTTCTGAATTCTTGGCCATGGATCTTGAAACACTTGACAACAATACAACAAAAATACGCAAAGCAGTCTCTTCACCATGCTTGCTGTTTTCATTGGCAGCAGAGCACTCCACTTACTCTTTGATTTCTTTGAGCTGCTCAATGTCTTGTACTTTGACATAGTCTGGGTCATGTGCCAGCAGATGGATGGTGTAGGGCACCACATACTCCGGCAGCAGAGAGAACAGCTTGTCTGTTGGTGCACACAAGGTAAATATTACAATGTTACCTCATCTCTAACAATGCTAACAACCACTGCTCTGAGCTTTGAGGTTCACTGCACAGCAAGCAAAAGATCTCTTTCCCCTGAACAACTCTTTATTTCCTCTTACTGTCTTAGCACTTAATATTATATTATCCCCATATAGATATTCTGATTTTAGATTAAGTACTGTGTAAACTTTACATGTTTGGGTTTCTTATCTATTGTGCAATCCTGCAACAGATGGTCTGGCCCCCAGAATGATCTGATCTCTACATAGTGGAGTCAGCCTGGGATTACACGAAAAGACTAGACAACAAGATGAGCTAAAGCCACAGAGGAGCTGTGGCAAATTATCTGAGATGCTTCAAACAACCTCTGTACAAAAAACAAAACGAAACAATAAAACCCCCAAACAAACAAAAAAACACCATATGAATAAGAAACTATTCATGTTTTGTACAGTGCTATGCCGCTGTAGATATATATTATATGTCATGCCACAGACTTACAGCTGCTTTTAATTAAAAAAAGAAAAAGAAAAAGAAGTTGTTCATTTCAAAATGTTCAGATTTTGTTCAGTTTCTTTACCGCTGATGGCTGCGTGCTGTTTGAGGTACTCTCTGCGTATGTTGACGTTTTTCACCAGGCACTGGCGAGCGTGAGCCCTCCTCTCCTTCACAGGATCCTTGGCACACAAAGCAAACACTGCCATGTACTCCAGAGGCAGGCGGAGACGACACAGGCCGCGGTGCAGCTTCTGGGAAAAACACTGCCGCACCTGGTAGCACTCATCCTTCAGAGCAAAGAGAAAAAACACACAGAATGAGTGACAACAGTTAAGGAGGATCGAGACTGATGAGGAAATGGTTGAGAGAAATATGGAGACAGAAGTCAGACGTGGAATAACACTGGGTGCAGGAGAGTAAATGATACCTGACAGCAATGTATCATTTCAAAATGATCTAAATCAAACACATAAAAACATAAAACCCAGAGAGGATACATGGCATTTCTTACATTGATGACGAGAGCACACAGCTGATATTGCTCCAGCGTGATTATTTCGTGATAGCAGGGCTCCTGTGCCAGCTTCAGCAGGGCGCAGGCCGCTGCCAGCCGCAGCCTCGACATGTCTGGTTTACTGGGGGAAAAGAGATGGACGACATAAGAGTAAACAAGGATATCTTTATATATATAACTGGGAATGTGTTGAATATTACAGCCCAACATCCCCTACAGTCCACAATGCCCATGACAAATCGGACAGTTCACAGAAAATGACACAATTATAATGTGGACACAAAGCTTCCTCTGAGCTACTCGAGATGCTGGCACATGCAAGACCTCCTGTTTGTCAGATGAAGAAGAATAGCTTTTGTCATTTACCCCATCCTGCCCTGCTCAGTTAGGTCGCCATCACTGTGTAGAATAGCAGTCAGCATCCTCAAGGTGGAGTTGCCCGATTTGCTCTGGTTGTTCTTCACTCCTAGTAACCACCTCACCATCAGCTTAATACCCTGGATCTACAAACACAGCAGGAACATCAGAAATCATTTTTGGGACATCACTGTCACAATATTCAGAATTAGGAAAGACACATGCTCATTTGTATTTTCAGGTAAATAAATAAAAAAAATGATTTGAAAATTGACATGACAGGTCTGTCTCTGGAAGAAATGATCAGATTTAAAAGAATAATAAAGTCAAAGCACAGCAGCAGCAGACTGAACGGGTAGTCAGATTTTAAGAGATGCACAGGATTTCACTGCTGACCTTGGCCAGAGTCTCCGGGGACACTTCATCATCAGGAACCCAAAGTTTGGTTGTCTTCTTACCTGGGATCTACAGAGAAAAACAAACAATAGTAAAAGCTTTACTTCACCTGATATAAAACATACAGACAGCAACACTGATCCCAGAGCTGAGGCAGAACAGGTTCTGGACTTGTTTTCTGGATGACGTGTGTACCCTGTCATTCATGAGCAGATCCTTCACAATGAAGTTGGCAACTAGAGATTTGAGAGGTGCAGCAAACTGTTCTGGGGCCAGCTGGGCCAGGTGACCCAGGGTAGTCAACGGTGTGATGAGCTGCTCCAGGTTGGCTGGGTCCAGGCCTTTGTGCAGAGGCTGGACATACACAAACAAATAACATTTCACTGACTGGTCTCGGTCCACCGGTAGATCAGACAAATGCAGATTCGGATGCAACTATGTTTCATTAATTCATTCTACTGAAACACCTTATATAATGCACATGAAGTGAATACTGACTTCACCTCAGGGTGGTTTCTTTATACATTTTCTAAACATTTTCAATCTGATTCTCTACATAAGATTTGCTTACAGTGACTCACAATTTTTTTCAATGCATTAAATAGTATAAAGTCACAAATACTGACCTCAAAGATTTGGGCGAAGTGTGTGTCTCTGTTGCTGAACATGGCGTTGATGCAGTGGATGGCATACTTGGCCTGACGAGGGGGGCCTCTCTTGGCTTTGGCCTGCAGTACTGGCAGTAGGACACTAGGGGGAGAGGGCAAAGCAGGACAAGTAAGAACCAACATAAGTACTGTAATTGTTAATTTAAATGAGCCAGTGTGAGGCCATCCTACTGTAAGCTACAGAGTGAATGAAAGCCTCAGGCAGTGACACGTACGATTTGATGTGAGGGAAACTTTCTTCCATCTTGCTGCCGGTGTTTTTGAATATCTGCAGCGCGGCCTCGGCCACCTTCTCGTCATCCATCTTTAGACATCCCAGCAGAGACTCAAACGTCTCTGCAGAGTGGAACGACACCGGGTGTGTGAAGGACAGCACCTGTGGGAAGTGGACAACAAACAGGTCAAACATCTGGTTAAAACTGTTGAATTCTTTGTTTTCAATTGTCTTGAAAGAGGCCGAACATGAGCTGACTGAGGAGATGTTCTAATTCTTCATGCCATCATTATCAGTGTGACAAATGGGTCTGCATCAATTTAATGGCTGCTGCTGCCAGCTCCAACTCCAGGGCTAAACTACAGGAGGGGCATTATCCATCAAAGACTGATCTTTTTCCCTGCTTGTTATTCTGTAATCAATTCATTCAACACAAGCAGCATAAAATTATACTTGGGCCTCGATTCACACTGACACAACAGTAGCAGTAGAGTTGATGGAGCACGGAGCCTATAATTTAGATGGTTTTGCTAAATGGAGCGCCATCATGAGATAATGAAATGACTTACAACCTGGTGTCCATCATCACAGTTTGTGGATAGAGATGTTGTTTGTTGTTTCTCACTGTTTTTTGTTTTTTTTTACCTTCAAAAGCTCCAGTCCTGCTCTGATTGCCTCTTCTGTGGGAACGCCCTCCTCCTCATCATCAGCTGTCCCGTTTATAGATTTGTTCACCTGTTTTATCAAAGCACTGACGGATGATTGAGGAGAAGAGAGAGAAAAAAAAGTTAAAATACTGCACAACGTACTCAGATGTCACTGTCATTTATAGTCATGATGAGTACCTGATGGACTCTGTGTCGATGTGTACAGGAGCAATTCTCTCCAGCAGGAACTTGACCATTTCCAGGAAGGGATTGCTGGGCTGTTTGGGACTGCCGAGCTTTTTGGTGATGTCTCGCTGAAGGAGTAACAAAACAAGAAATTTTCAAGAATGAAAAACCCAGAAAGGATAAAAACTTATAATTCCTCACTAAGATGGGAGACGTGTGTAATTGAGACTCTGGGCCTTATTGGTACTGCAGAGCCACAAGTACTTCAAGTGATACTTCAGCCAAAATCCTACTGTTCCACAATGTGAGTGTTGGATACAGACTGAGCAGAGACAGTGGAGAAACATGCTGCAAACCTTTCTTTTAATGTTTTTATCTTTCAAAACCAAATTAGAAACTAGTTGCTATAGTCCTCTGTCACCATCACAAGATGTCTTCATACTTAACGCACAATGAAACTATAAAACAACTCTTGATAACTGAAAATGCAGTTTTAATGCTCATGGCTGCAAAAGAAATCAGCGCTACTGTAAAAAGAAACATAAAAAAGGAGTCAAGGTTAAGGGCTAATTCATGCCAGAGCTTCAGTCCAATACATACATGTGTCCACTTGAGACTTAACGTGTCAAACTAATTTTAGGCTGCTAAACCCAGAAGACAGCATTTTAATGACAGAGCAGTGTACGATGTCAAGCAGAAACATCAGTACTCACCACACAGACTTCAGCCTGCTTACACGAGCAGGTGGGACTGACTAAGGTTTCCAACTGATCTCGGATCCGCTCGTCATCATCCAGGACCTGAGCCAGCTTCTTCACAAAGTCCTGAGCCTTGCCCGGGTCTGGCAGGTTTCCTATAAACAGACACAGTTAAAAGCTGATGTCTGTGGAATCAATTTCAAAAGGTAGTGAGATCATCTGAAATTTTGTTTCGCTACACCAAAAATAAAAAGTGGCGCTCTTGTTGTGTATGCAAGGTCCCTTACTTGTTATCACCATGACTTTGGCAAACACAGCTTTGCTGGATGCTTCAGACTAAAAAGGAAACACATAAACAACATTTAAGTTTAAGAGTATGAAGAGGGAGCATATAAACTTATGTGCTTACTTTCCATGTGTGCAGTGTGCATCAGTTACCTTGGGTTTTTTGATCAGGTCCAGCAGGTCTTTGACGTGGTGCCTCAGCAGATTCTGACACTTCCACATCTCATTCAGAGCTCTGACAGCCACAGAGGAGGAAACACAGCAGGAGAGTTAAAGCAATGCGGAGGCAGTGTGGTAATAATAAAGTAGAAGAAGGACATAAAGCCCTTCCTTTTCACTATTCCTATATTATTCACTATTATTTTAAGATTAAATTCCAGCAATATGTTCCTCAGACTCTTTTACAAATCTTCACATTTGCACAAAACAAACAACTGAAAATGGCAAGGTGGTTTTTGTTGCCACTTTCATCTGATGAAGATGAGTGAGAAAAAAAACTTACTTGACAGCATTTGTATCCAGGGTGGCATACAGGTAATAAAGACACTTCATCCTCTCAGTGGTTTCCAGGTTGTGAGGAACCATATACTGGGCAAAGACTCGCTCCACCAGCAACCTGTGCACAGTTAACAAGACATTTAGATTCAAATGAAAAATATCCTAGTATTTCATGATTGTCTGCTCTGTGTTTATTACATTTTAAATGTGATTTTACTGCTATCTTAATGACTTCTTCTTAATGCGATTCCATGGCGCTGTAAAGCACTTGTTGCTTTTCTGTCTGAATGGTGTTTAATAGATAAACTTCATTTGTATTACCCTCTCTAAAGGGTCTGAGCTGACAGGTCCTGGCACTCATTAACCGATCATTAGATGCGTTTAATGGGATTATCTACATCAGGGTATGAAATAAGGGAGGCAAACTCCCCTTATTAAAAAAAGAAAAGAAAAAAAAAGTAAAAAAAATCAACACTTTTTAGGTCTGCTGTTGCTTACTTTTCTCATTATCACATATCTGTGCATGAATGAGATCAGAGTCGCTCACTGGAAGCTTCTAACCAAATATATCAGAGATTACCATTTCAATAGATTGATATGATTTCTCCAAAGACCAGGAATAGTCTCAGATTTTAAAATTCCTCAAATAGAAACAGACACTTCATGGTCTTCAATTTTGGATAATCACATTTGTTTTTGTTTTTAAACTGTGCAATGCTTTTGAATTGGCAAACTGCTGAATCCATGATATAAAGAAATGGGGCAGCATATTACTTGATGATCTCTGTGTCTGTATCATGTAGGATGTGCGTCAGTGTGTTACATGTGTTCAGGGACTGGTTTGACTGGCCACTCAGAACTAAGTCTGAACTAACTTTAGTTTGAGTAAGTCCAACATCAGCACTGGACAGCTGCTGAGAGACATGTGAATGGACTGGACAGTAATGTTTTAGGTGCAGTCTGTTTATGTTACTGGTTGTTTTCTCAGTTCCCAGTTTGCCCAGTCACAGAGACAGACATGGCGTAGAGAGGCTGATGAGAGCAAGGGAGAGGCAGAGCAGTTACAGCAGATCACATCAATAGCTGCAGTTACTTCTTCACCCTCTAATGCTGGTCTGAGGTCAGACTGGATGCCACAGTGACTCACTATTGTCTTTGTAGTTATAAAGTGGTATTATGAGATGGGACAAGTTGGGACTAGCATGCTAAGGTCAGTGCATTATATGGATGTCTGTCAGGACTGTGACTGACTGTGATTTATGTGCATTTTCCACTAAACACACACACACACACACACACACAAATATATACTGTCCCTTTGTGGGAGACTTTGCTGAGCATGCACAGCTATTTCACTATGGCCCAGCTTCAATTTCATAAAGTCACACACACTCACACTCAGGAACTGCCTGTTACAATACAGACTTTCCTGTTGGCAGCTGAGCAGCCACACTGCAGCACAGTGACTCAAAGATTAACTACAGCCTCAAACACTTTAATGCAGTTAGTTCAGAGAATATCGTGCTTTGTGGATTTGTTGTGTGTCACGTCATTTGGGTTTTTTTACCCAGAGGTGCCCACTTTGCCTCACAGTGGCTCATCTGCTTGACATTTCAGAGAATGACTTTCAACAAACCCCCCGAGAGGTACCGCAGCCTCTCCATGTTTTGCATGTGTGGGTGGAAAAACAGTAACACCCCAAATTTTCTAGCTTCCAGTGTGGTGAGTTATGACTCAAGGATCTTGTTAAGAGTCTAATCAGCATCTTCTTGGAAACACAAGATGTAAATGCACAACCTTTCAAACACTTACCCTCAGGTATGAGACTTGCTTGTATTTTTAATATAAGAGACGGGAACACATGCACACAAACCTGTCATCGATGCTGTTCTGGTAGTAGATATGGAGCAGCTTGTCTTTGATCCAGGAAATCTGTTTGGAGGCCTCCCTCCCTCCCTCTCCCTGCAGCGAGTACTTCCTGTAGACAGATGCCAGGCCCATCATGGCTTCCTTGCGTACACGCCACTGATGAAGGACAGGAAAAGATAAAGAGAGAGTCTGTCAATTATGACAGCTACTTAAATCAGACCTTTACGTGCAGAGTGTATGGTCCTCATACAGAAAGTTGTTGTAATGTTGGGGCACGGTAATACAAACTAAATGAACCCTGACTGTGGTAGAAATTTAAAAACACTGTTGATAAGCTGTGTAACTAAAAATCTTGATCACGTCGGAGCAACAAAATATTTCTTGCCAAACACATTAGAGTCCCTCAGGAATGAACAGCCGTCTTCCCCTGATAAGCAACAGCAGGTTGGCTGAGTTTGCTTAACACCACACATGCTGCTGTTTTACTCAGAAGTTGGATAGTGAGACAAGAGACCAGAGTCAGCACGGGAAAAAACAGCAACTTTAAACAAGAGCTGTTAAAGCTACCAAGGTCACAACACACTGGTCAAAACTTATGGCTCAGTCTCGTCTGCAATTAGACCTATCCCCTGCAACAAGCAGTGAGGCTCCCAGGGATATTAAAAAGGCAAGAAATACATAGGGGTGTGCCGATCCATCGATTATTCCCGATCATCATGATGTGATACGTGACGATTCAATAACGATTCATAAATGTTCACAAACTATTATTTTTCATAATCACTAAATAACTGGAACACAAACTCAGTGCGCGGAACCAAAAGAAAAGTTGCTGGTGCCGCCCGGACACCTTTAGGAATGGACCGGGTGAAGATGGCGGCAGCCAACTTTTTAGCTGCTTTAGCTGCGTCCCAATTCAGCAGCAATGGCTTCAGAGGCACCTCCGAAGAGCGCGCCAACCATTGTAAAATGAGACGCTCTGGTCTGCTGCGGCGTCGTATTTATGTTGCATGTCAGTATCCTTGCGTAACAAAGCGTTGCTCCCGTTGCTTAGCAACTTTGACAATCACCGCTCACAGCTGCAATCTGAGCTGAACAAACAAGAGAGACGATGGAGAGAGATACAATAATGATTTTCTTTGCAATCATGTATCTTTTCCTGGAAGAGGTGGAGAAGCTGCACCGCCTGCACCGCCCTGTGATGCTTCTCAGGCTGAGAGAAGACCATGGCCAGGTAAACTGACACTGGTTAAAATGTGCAATGTAATTTTAACATTAACTAATGTTAGTGAACATAACAGTCAGTTATGTTCATGATAATCATGATAACCATTAATATCATGATAATCGTCGAATAATCGAATTGTAGCACCTTGAATCGTAATCGAATGGAATCATGAGGTGCTTTAGATGGCACACCCCTAGAAATACACTGTGCTGAAAACAAGTGTGTGATCAGAGTGGGATTCTTAAGTATTTAAATTGGCGAGTTTCTTTTTGCATAAATAAATAAATAACTTTATTTTGTTTGCAGCTCAGACATTTGCTGGCCTTTTTAAAATCGTACTATACATACATGCAGGAACTGTAAGACAACAGCTCTCATAATTAACAATTAATACTGTAATAAATATTGGTATCAACTGATACAAATACAAAAAACTAAAAACACTTTCTGGCCATTTCCCCCAAACCAACATCACACACACACAGACACTTTCAAACATAACACATAACACAACACAACACACAATTTGCCCACTTACTCTCTTGTCCAAGGTCCTCTCCTTTACAAAATTGAGCAGTGCATCATTGACTAGAGACAAGTCTTTCTTGGCAGCGGTTACTATAGAGACAATGACATCATGGCGGATGGCCTCCTCTGGGTCATGTGATCTAACCCTCAAGTATTCTGGTAAAGAGAAAACAGGGACAAATGAGTAGGATGCGGGAGAAACGGACACCTCTAATAGGGACAAAATACCCGGCAACTGCTCCTCATCCAAATCACTGAGACACCACACTGAGAGCCTCAGAGTGATGGCAGTGAGTCTGATGCCGTTTAATTTCTCATCACAAATGAGCAGGTTTTCCACAGAAACATTTCTCCTTCAGGTGTCTGTCCTCACTTTCAGCTCATTTACCTGTGAGATCTTTAGCCAGGTCTGGGTGGTTCATGAGACAGTGACTGGCAAACTTCACACACTCCAGTCTGATAGGCACATGGATGTCATTAAACCTTTAAGGAGAAGAAACAAAACATTAACTCTACAAGGTGACATACACACACACAACCATTCAGGCAAGAACACAAATAGCCCAGCACACATTTGCCACAAACACATCGTGCCTCTCAAACTTAAGACTCTGTAATTTAACAAAGTCATAAACAGAGAGTCACACTCACACAACACGCTCATTCCAAAAACAATTTCTCAAACCAACAAGAAGCGTGTGTTCTGCAAATTAAGACAAGGAAATTGACTGTTAAAGACTATGAACAAAAACTAATTAGGAAAAGCAAATGTGATTATGGTGTGAGATTACAATAAACACTGGACTGTTCAACAAAAACATCCCTGTCTGTGCTTTTTATTGGAGATGATTCACTCTTACATAAAACCAAACCAAATACTCTGCTCAGATGCTCACTTCTTTGAAACTATCAAGTATGATGAGACATTTTCCGAGCATCTGCAGTTGCTTTGGCCACAACACTAAAACCCACCTGCCCAGGTAACACTGCCAGAGTGGTTTGTTCTGTGCAGCCAGCTCAGAGTCCTTGGCTCCAAACATCTTAGCCAGCAGCTTCACCACCTGCAGCCTCTCGTCATTATCATTACTCTGCAGAGACAGAGGGACAGAGGGTGACAAAGAGAGAAATGATGCACTGAATTTGGCTGTGTTGATCGGACAGACGCGCCAAGTCATCGTCATTAACTTCATGGGAAACATCACTGCTTTCATAATGCACCACAGCAACAGTTTCTTTGGTATCAATCCTTTTTTTTGTAGTTGCGAAGAGGAGGAAACAGTAAAGACAATGAGAAGTAATGACAAAGGAGGACAAGAGTCAGCAAAGAGGGAGGGAGGGAGTGAGGATAAAAAGAGGAAAATAAGCAATAGGGGAGAAAAGAGAGAGAAGGACTGTGGTGAGATAAAGATGAAAAGAGCAAGGGTGAGAGAAAGAGGGAGCGAGCATGAGAGACACAGAGAGATTGTGTAGTCTGTGGGGGAGAGATTTTATCGCAGCTATTATTTTGAGGAGACAGCAGTGATCTACACTCCCTCTGAACGGTTAATGAGCGTTATCCATCAGCGGGGCGCCTTTATGAGACACTGCAGAGGCAACATTATGCTGACTGGCTGGCTTTATCTTTCTAATATGAATCAACAAACCTGCAGAGAAAGAAAATGTGAAGTTCTGTGGGTAATGGGTCAGAGAATTCAGGTTTTAAGTCTGGTGTGGATAAACTCATAATACCAACGTTAGCATCAGCACTGCTGCAGCCTCCATCTCTTTCACTGCTATTAATATTACATCTAAACATAATAACAGTAATAATGTAACTCATGTGGCAAATGTTCTAATAAGATCTATTAAGATGCGTCACAAAACAACTTTGAAAATCCACAGTGCGACTTGTCTTCAGTGTTAAATTAAAGAGACGATTAATACCTTGAGCTTAAACTCGAGCTGCGGCAGCACAGAGAGCAGAAGGTGGCTATCGATGTTGTAGAGCTCCAGGATGAGGTCAAACACGTGTTCGGACAGATCACTGACAGAGGTCTTTCCAAGCATCAGCACCTGGTTGAAGAACTGATGAAGAAAACAGAGAGGGAGGAAAATGCTCACTGATCCTTCCACAGCCTTGTAAATCAAATTGTGACTTTTCTGATGCATGGCTCCTTCCTCGTGGCATTCCTGAGGACCTGCACACAGTGTGTCTGTGCATGACACAGATTTAGAAGCTTGTGCAGGCCTCATTATGTCGAGGTCAAAGGACAGACACAGCACAACATCTTTGGAGCAGGTAAGTGTTTACTCAAGCACCAACCAGGCCCTCTGTCTGTGGGACAGTCTCTAAATGCACCATCACACCCTGTTTCAGCAGCCTCAGTTAAATCTGAATTTACAACACTAAACTCGCATGTGTACATGAGCCACAGCGTAAATATTTGGGTGCATCAAATGTTTTATGTTCAACAGCTGATTTTAATGTCCACAATATCACTTAGCTTCATCATTCACTCAGATGTGAGCCTCTTGCAGTGCCAAGACATTTCCAGCTTGGCTGGCCCCTGTTCAAATATTCTGGCTGTGTTAGTATCATGCTCTTCCCATTAGGATACCTGAGACAAACTATTTACCATTCCTCCAATAACTGCTACAATTATGCAAAGTATAATTTCTCCATCTATGACTATTACAGATACGGCAGCAAGATATCTGGTGTTTGATGCTGAAAAACGTCCATGAAGAAGAGTGGGAAGATTTTGTCTTACATTTGTGATGTACGGCTCAATAGCCTGAGCAGTCCTCTTCAGCAGAGCCTTGGCCAGGTCATACGCTTGTTTATTCAAATTCTGGACAGAAAGAAAAACAAGTGTTAAAAAAAAGCAGGTCAGAGAATATGTTCAGACATATATGGATGAGAAAAATTACAAATGTGAAGAATTATGGTGCTGTCTATCATGTCTTGTATTTTTCACTCAGAATCCCATCAGGAGGACTGAAGGAGACACAGAAGTGAGGCTGCTTTACCTCCTCTCACCTGCAGGGGTCTCATTGAATTACAGGGGATGGAAAACAGATTTGGCTTCCGTCTACTGGTGATATCAACTCACTTCAGATTGTCCATTACTGAGCTGTTTCTACTTAGATCAATACTGTGTGTGTGTGTGTGTATATATACACAGGATGTGCATGTACCTTGTGGGCTGGCACCAGGTTGACCAACACTGTGTCCAGAAGCTCCTGTGACACAGTGTCTCCCTCGCAGATGATGGAGCTCATCAAGTCCACCATATGCATGTGCACCTTCTGGTTGTGGCCGTTGCTAGGGAGACGGGACAAAGCAAGGAGGGTCAAAAGTCAAAGAAGAATAATTCAAAATGTTTAATTCAACAATGGACCATTCGAAGCAAATACTTGTGGATGTGTTTTGTGCCTGTGCATCCCCCGTTCTGACTGACAAATCTCAAATGTGTGAACAAGGACTGTGATGTACTTCACTGGCAGCAGGTGTTTTGTAAGGATTCATGTTGTTCATTTGCTGGGCTTTTCATTTTGAAAACAGTCTGCAGAAACTGTCCACGAGACTGCAATGCACTGACCACATACATGGTGGGTGGACTTACTCATAATGATCTGCATTATAGTGGGAGGTAAAGAAAATTACCTAGATTTGTATCTCAGCAACTGCTGTCCTCTAAGCTGCCAGGCATTACAAGTCTCATTACCTCCCATTCACTGAAGGTGTAACACACACACACACACACACACACACCACACACCACACACCACACACACAAACACACAAACACACAAACACACACACACACTGCAAACACACAAACACACAAACACAACACAGTGTGACATCAGAACCACAGTAGAACTACAATAGAGACGACTCACACAGTTGAGCACTATATCACAAACTGTGTTCCACTGCAGGAGCTGC